>JAJOOS010015560.1:0-47561 GCA_029582725.1 Solanum chiquidenum
GTTTCAAAGTGGATATTCGTGGTTGTAGGTTAGTAAATCTTTTTTTCTTATTTTATTATGTTTACAACCACAAATATCCACTTTGAAACCCAACTCCGAAGAAAGCTACGAAATCCTAGCCGCGAAATGAGGGCGGGAAAGTTGTGAAATCCTAACTATCATGCTTTGAAATCATAAACATAATAAAATAAGAAAAAATATTTACTAACCTACAACCACGAATATCCACTTTGAAACCCATCCCTGAAGAAAGCTATGAAACCCTAGCCGCGAAATCCTAACTATCATGCTTTGAAATCGTAAACATAATAAAATAAGAATTTTTTTTACTAACCTACAACCATGAATATCCACTTTAAAACCCAGCCACGAAGAAAATTATGAAACCCTAGTCGCGAAATGAGGGAGAAGGGGTGAAATCGTTTCTAGAAAATAATGAAATGAAGGGGGAGAGTCATTAGGATTTAGGGATTTAGTCTATGTGACAGTGGAACCCTATTGGCATGCAATGTGGCATCCACATGGAATTTAACAACTTCCGTTAATAAGATGAGTACTTTTGACCCAATAGTTTGACGGGAAGGATAATTTTGAATCGAAATATAGTTTAAGGGTAAATTTGAGCTATTTCTAATAGTTTAAGGGTAAATTTGAGCTATTTCTAATAGTTTAAGGGTAAATTTGAGCTATTTCTAATAGTTTAAGGGTATTTTTGACCATTTCCCTTTTAATCTATGTGATAGTGGAACCTTATTGGCATGCAATGTGGTATCTACATGACATTTAACAATTTTCGTTAATAATAAGGACACTTTTGACTCAATAGTTTGACGGAAAGGATACTTTTGAGTCGAAATATAATTTAAGGATAAATATAAGGTATTTTTAACCCTTTTCCGTTTTGAAAATAAAGAAAAGGAAGGAAAGAGGGAGAGAGAGAGAGAAATTTAGAAGCTGGATTGTATAATCGGCGGTTGCCTCGCCGGCGAAGTCATCAAGGATTTGGTTCAGTAGCTGAAAATGGTTCTTTCTTTCAACCCTTTCTCTCTCGTTTACGTAATAGTAGTAGTATTTTTAATCATCATTAAGCTTTTTTTTTAAAACTGTCAGAGTATAGAAGACGATGCTGCTATAAGACGGTTAGAAGAAGCGGTTGTCTCCCAGCCCGGCGACCCTTCTCTTCACTTTGATCTCGGAGTCTTATTATGGGACAAGGGAGGAGAATTGCCAGATATTCAGGAGAAAGCCGCACAACATTTTCTCATAGCAGCCAAGCTCAACCCACAAAACGCTGCTGCTTTCACATATTTGGGACATTACTATGCTCGAGTTGCTGTTGACTATCAGAGGGCTATCAAGTGTTATCAGAGAGCCCTTGGCCTTAATCCAGATGATTCAATTGCTGGGGAAGCAATTTGTGATATACTGGACGCAACTGGAAAAGAGACCTTGGAGATAGCTGTATGCCGTGAAGCTTCACACAAGTCGCCCAGGGCCTTTTGGGCTTTATGCAGATTGGGTTACCTTCTGGTTATTGCTCACCCTAATTTTCTACTTCTTCATTGCCTCCTTTTTAGGGTTCCGTCCTGTCAAATACATTGCAAACTTACAGGTCAACCAAAACAAGTGGTCCGAAGCAGTGCAGAGTCTTCAGCAGGCCATCAGAGGCTATCCCACATGTGCTGATTTGTGGGAGGTTATTTCCTATTCTATCTCTCGTTTGTTCTTATTAATAATTGCTCTGACGCTGTCTAGTTTATTCCGTCACTAGTTCAGTCCTCAGTGACTTTTTCCATCTTGTACTTATCTAGGCCCTGGGTCTATCCTACCAGCAAATGGGCATGTTTACAGCCGCTGTTAAGGTAATTACCTATGCTCTAGTTCATAAAAGGCAGTTAGAGAAGTTAAAATCCACAAGAGGGGGAGATTAGGTAATCTATGGAAACATGCATTGAAACATATGAAAGGAGAGTGAGCTACTTAATGGTAGATGTCATGCTTTAAAGGATAAGGGACATCAATAATTTTGTTACTTTTACACTTCCTCTATATTTTTTTATGTTTCAAAGCTTTGGTTTATTGATACATAGATGTATATGTATTAAAAATTGTTGAACGGAGTAAGTTGTTTGAATGCTGCTTATTTGCTCTGTGTATCTTGATATTTTGCTGCCATTATATTCCTTTCAATCTTGCTTTCATAACACTTCTTTTGGGCTGAGGGTCTATCAGAAATAGCCTATATACCCCACGAGGGTAGAAGCAAGGTATGCGTACATCCTACCCTCCCCAGACCCCACGTGTGGGATTACATCGGGTATGTTGTTGTTATTGGAGTAAGATGTTTGAATAGTTAAGTGCATTGTGTCACAATGATAGTACATCCCTTTGATGCCGTGCCGCAATGATAGTGCATCCCTTTGATGCCATGTCTCAATGGTAGTACATCCCTTTGATGCCTGCTTACACCTTGATAGATAATAGGGGGGGGGGGATAAGTGTAAGAAATCTGAAATGAGATGATAAAAGTCTACTTTTCAAATGCCTTTGGAGGTATAACATGGGAGGAATAAAGTCCGGAAGGAGTTGATGAATGCTATCCATGGTAAAGAGGAAGCATGGAGAAATATTGAAGGGGGATTATGAAAGAGCATTAGTAAGCAGTGGAAAGAGTTCAACCAGTTTAACAGATTTGAGGTGGGTAATGAAGCCAAATAAATTTCTCAACTCACTCAGTTGCTTTCTGATTTCATGCAAATACAGATTGATTTCAGGAGAAATTTAAATGATTGTAAGATAGAGCACTTATGTCAGTTACTGCAGCTGAAATCAGTTTCTGTTGATCATAATATAATGGACTCTCTGATTTGGTTAGCAAGCAAAGATAACAAATTTTCAGTCAAGAGTTGCTACATACTGTTGATAAAGCAGTCAGGACAATGGGAAGCTTCTTGGCCATGGAACATGATATGGAAGGCAAAAGCTCCTGTTAAGGTATAGCTTGCTTTGGGTGGATAGCTACTTGAGGGGCATGTTAAACTCAAAAGAATTTGCAGAAGAAAAGTTTTGTCCAATGCAACAAATGCTATCTGTGTCAAGAAGATCAGGAGTCAGTTGAGCACCTATTTCTTCACTGCAGATTTGCCAGACAATGCTGGGCTTTATTTCTTTTATTAGAGGTATTACTTGGTTGATGCCTCACAGTTTAAAGGGGTTAATGGGAAGTTGGCAGCAGCTGGTGGTTCCTAAAGAGAGGAAGCAGATATGGAGGGTTGTTCCATTCTGCATCTTTTGGACAATTTGGTTGGAGAGGAACAAGGCTTCTTTTGAAGGGCAAAGAATTTTGATTTCTAGAACTAAAAATAGATGCTTATAAAATTTGTACTTCTGGTGTAAAAGTAGCCCACTATTGAGTTTAAATCAGCATATGGATTTCTTAGATCTGTTAGGAAAGAGAATGTAATTGTCTGCCTGCTCCGTACTTTGTATTTCTGCTCCTTTCTGTACCATTTTGGTACTCTTTAACATAACTTTCACCTTGTAAAAATAATGTCTGCTACATGTTGCTCCATCTTTTCTTCTCATTATAATAGTCCTATGGAAGAGCTATTGAATTGGAGGAATCACGAGTATTTGCACTGGTAGAAAGTGGAAATGTCTATTTGATGCTTGGTTCGTTTCGAAAGGTAAAATTTCTCCTTGCTTCTGGTCCATGCTTCACTTTGCAATTTTAACAAGCTTGATATATGTAGTTCGAAGTGTGGATTGGATTGGTACTCCTGAACTTGGAGTGGTTTAGTAGACTCGTGTATGAATTCAAAATTATTAGGTTGTGTGCATTGTGCCTCTAGGTATTATTCTGCCAAATAAACTTATATAAGGATAGACAAAAAGTTCTTTTTACTTATACAAAAAGCTTCTCCCAGTAGAAAAAAAGAAGAAAATTTCTGGCTATGAGCTCATATGGGTGAAGATCATACCTATGAAAGATATTCAGATTCTTTTAACAATTCTTTCTTTACTCTTCAATCCTGAATGAAGGGAACAGAGCAGTTTCGACAAGCTTTACAAATCTCACCTCTGAATTTGTCCGCACATCATGGGCTTGCCTCTGCACTCCTTAGTTTGGCAAAGGAATCTATTGATTCTGGTGCCTTTAAATGGGGAGCTTCACTCTTAGAGGTTAGCTATACAGAATTTGAAATTTCACTTGCTTCTGTAGCATTATTGTGCAGAAGGACATACTTATTCTATTCCTTTGCCCTTCCTTCTTTTGGTTGAGATTTTTCTCAAGTGTTTTGCTTGATTTCAGGAAGCTTCAAAGGTGGCTCTAGCAAGTACTTCCATTGTTGGCAATATATCTTGTGCTTGGAAACTGCTTGGCGATATTCAGGTAACTGCATCTGTTGAATTATGTTTTTTCTTTGCATTATGCCAGTTATTTTCGTGCAATTCCATTTCCCAACATCTCATGTCTTCCTACAGTTTTGTGTGGAGCATGTCAAGCCTCCCCCCATCCTATTACTTTACTACATTTATGTTTTAGTGTTGACTATGGTGCTGTTTCTATCCTTGGTTAGCTCACATACGCAAAATGTTTTCCATGGATGGATGAAGGATTGGGCTCAGGAGCTGACGAAAATTCATTCAGTAGTTCGATCCTGTCATGGAAGAGAATCTGCTGTTTAGCAGTCAGATCTGCTTGTTGCTCCTACCAGCGGGCATTGCATTTGTCCCCTTGGCAAGCTAATGTGTATACTGATGTTGCCATTGCATATGAGCTTCTTTTCTCGTTAAAGGAGAACTGTAAAGATGACATGAACCCTTGGTATGTGTTTTATTTTATTGCTTAATATATTCTTACATTTGAACTAGCTCATTTATTACACTAGCTCATTTTTCAGGTTTGTGTCTGAAAAGATGTGCCTTGGAGGCTTATTGCTTGAAGGTTGCAATAGCGAGTTTTGGGTAGCCTTAGGGTGTTTATCTGATCATTCTGCATTAAAGCAACATGCTTTCATACGAGCACTGCAGTTGGATGTTTCTCTTGCTGTTGCATGGGCATATCTTGGAAAGGTAACTTGCTGCATTAGTTTCCAAGATTATCTGTTTTCATTTATTTCTCGAAACTCTCAGAAATGGATAACTGAAGAAAACCTTTTAGTAGAGCACTTTGTATCATGGATCATGTAATTACAGTTCCATTTATTGAATATTTATGCTAGAATCCATAGATTCTGAACAATCCTTCTTCCTCAGGTCCTGAAGAACACTCATTGAGTTTGTTGGCTTCATGTAAGAAGATCCTAAAATATATTTACTTTGGTTCATGATAAGATTTTAGTCACAGGAGTCAAAAACCTGGAAATATCATTGTGTTTTTGCATGAACTGTTAGACAGAGTGTGCAATTAAGCACATGGACTTTTGTTCATCCAGCATTGAATGATTTACTTCTGATGTCTTTAGCCTTGCTCGTACTGTTTACCCATCAATGTAATATAAAGGTTGTTCATATTAGGCCTTATTGTCATAGTTAAGAAATTTAGCTAGCCTATCCAATTGTAGGAACTATAAGGCCCTTTTTGGACATGATTTGAAATAAGATTGATTTGAAGTTGAAGTTTTGTTTGGACATTCAATTTGGATTTCTTAAGTTGTATTTTTTCTCATAAATGTGAAACCCCCGTGAGAACTCTCAAAAATTTCCCAAATTCTTATATAATCTTACCAAATGTTATCAAATGAGCAAACCATTGTTCATAAATAAGATAAGGAATATCCTAAGGCGCTGCATTAATAAATCACATATCTCCAAATTCCTTTTATAAAAGATATTTGTGATTATAAACTTTCAAAGACACATAATTTTATAAAGACCCACTAGTCAACAAAAGTAGTAACTAGATATTCTTGTATATAATTCTTTTACATGATATGAACAATCTCTTCATGCCGAGCATGAGTCTGTTTTTGCAAAATTTAAATTGCTGAGTCTTTTTTACAAAACTTATGGGTCAAGTTTTACAGTTAGAAAAATTTAACATCATGATTTGGAAACCCAAATCCTGTTTTTTTTGGGAGAATTTGGAATTTGAAATCATGATCCCAAATTGCATGTCCAAACACCTACTAGAACAATTGTGATTCATGCCCCTGTCCCATGTTAACTCCCCTCCAAATAAAGGAGGGTCCACCAATTCTAAATCTTCAATGATCTCAGAAAACTCTCTCATAGCCCTGGAGTTGCCCCTACAAGATTTAAATTCAGAAGCAAACTCGGTGATGTTGAAATCACCACCCACCACCCACCACCCAAGCCCCTTCACTAAGCCCTCTGGATCCTGCTAACTCCCACCAAAGTTCCTCCCTTTCCATTCTGTCGTTTGAAGCATAAACTCCACTGTAAAACCAAGCAAAATCCCTATTATTGATGAAAGAGTTTTTTAACTGTCATAGAATAAACCCGTCAATAATAATCTCCCTGAACACCCTCTTATCCCACAGAAAGAATTCCTCCACTTCTTCCATTGGTCATCAAGGTGGCATAATCATCACACCTGTTATCCAATAGATGTCTAGCTACATCCCCTATATTTCCTTCCATTTTTGTTTCTTGGAAACAATAGATATCCACTCTTCATTCTATTAATAATTATTTGATCATCCTCCTCTTTTCGAGATCATTCAAACCCCTCACCGTCTAAGAGATTATATTAGCTTTCATTGATATCCTGTTAAGTTAGAGTCCCTCCTAGCTTCTTCTTCCTTGAATTTTACCCCGAACTCCAAATTTTTTATTTCGTTGGCCCCCTTAGCTTTGATGGTGATTGAAATGGGACTAAGACGGGATGCCTCTGCCATATCGTCTTTTGCTATCAAATTTCAGGAATAAGGACCAAAACCCCCCTTCAAAATCCTTAAAATCCACTCCTAATTGCTTGCTTTACTGCAAAACGTGACGCTGAAACTGAGTAGAAGCATCCGAATCAGCATCTTGGACTTGCACATCTAGAGATCGCCCAACATGTCTTGTTTGCCAACTTCTTGCTAGGAAATTTGAACAAAAACTGTGAATCGTTAAGGTCGTAGATGTATACTCCACAAGGAACACCTGAAAATAGAGAGCTGTGGGGAAGTGGGACATTCTTGGCATTTCGGCAGCAATTGCAGAAAGCCTGTTTGCAGTATCCATAGCCATACGTGCTAGTACTCAATTTAAGTTCTTCTACCCTAGCTTACTTAAAAGAGAGAACTTGAACTTCTTAATCTCTATCTTATTCAAAAAAAATAAAAAAGAAGAGTGAACTTGAACTTCCTAAATCTGGTAGATGGGTTTACTACAGAACGAGAAAGGTGCATGTTCACCTAGATGACAATAAGTGGGGCAATCCTAATTGCTGTCAATTTTCAAAAAAAGGAAGGACAGTTGTCTGGTGCTAGTCGGAGGTGACAGTTATCCCATGGAATTAGTTGAGATGCGAGAAAGCTGTCCCGGACACCACGGTTATAAAAAGAAGGTATACTATTTGGTGCTGTATATGCAAAAAAACAGGAGAAGATGTAAACCATTTACTAGTGCACTGCTAGATTGCAAGGCAATTGTGCTGGACACTATTAACCAGTTTGGAGTATAGTGATTAACTTCAGGTACAGTGAAAGATCTGTTGCATAGCTGTCTTTCAGAAGAAGGTGAAGGGGATGCAGAGCATGAGATGTTGGTCCATTGACCCTTTTGTGGGGCTTTGGAGGGACAGCAACAAGAGAGCATCTGAGGAGTAGAAAATGAGTTTTACGTGGATAGTACTTTTCAATTTTTAAGCATCCACAATGTTCCTATTTGTATAGATGACTGTGTCATCTATAGAATCACGCCTTTCTTGTCACCTGCTTACCTCATTTTTTTTGTGTGCGCGCGCGTGTGTGTAGGGTCTCCTTATCCAATGTGCTGAACTGTTAACCGTTGCATGTCATGATCATACTGTATATTAAGGTCGGGTCTGTTATGTAAATTGATTGATGCATGTGTGATGATTAGATCTGTCTAAACGTTGGGTTCATATAGCTTTATAGGCAGGAGGGGGAAAGTCAATTGGCTCAGCTAGCATTTGATCGTGCAAGAAGTATTGATCCTTCACTTTCATTGCCATGGTCAGGCATGTCGGCTGATGCTGCTGCAAGGTAAATTCATTATGTTATATAGAAAAAATAAGGAATGATGCATTTGCACCTTTTGTGTGAAATATAAAGCTGAGTACGCTTCTTAACAGGAATCTGAAACCAGACGAGGCTTATGAGTGCTGTCTGCGGGCGGTTCAGATCTTTCCAGTAACTACATTTCTCTCTTTATGTGTTTTTTTTAGAAAATATATCAACTCTTTAAGTGTTTTTTTCAGAAAATATATCAACTTTCACCTTGTCTGGGAGTTTGTCAGATTTGCTTCTGCATCTAAAATTTGTATAACAGGTCACATCCTGATGCTTGTGAAAACAGACTTTAGAGTTCAAATACACACTTATATACATGTGATTCTCCCAACAAGTCAATCCAATTATTGCTTTATCAGAAAATTCATTACGTGGTTTCTTTTCAGTTGTTTTTGTCCTATTTGGAGGTTCTTACAGTGCCTGCCTCTGAATAGCTTGCAGAATTCCAAACAGGTCTAGTTAAGCTTGCTCTGCAGTCTGGTTATCTGCGATTTCCAGAGGTACTTAGGCACTTGGTTTACAATCCATTGTGTATGTAATTGTTGCTTGTCTATGTTTAGGCTCTGATTCATTGACGAGGGACTACTTCAATTAGTATCGAGTGTAAGTTATTATAATTGTTATACCAGGCATTTGGAGCCATCCAGCAGGCTTTGCAGCGCGCACCTCAGTATCCTGAATCTCACAATCTGAAAGGGCTAGTTTGTGAGGCACGGAGTGATTATGAAAGTGCTGTTGCCTCATATAGGCTGGCACGCCTTGCTGCCAGAGTTTTTGCAGGAAAGCTTTCAAAATCATATCTTGCAGATATATCGATTAATTTGACCAGGTCACTTTGTATGGTAATACACTTTTACCACATCTTCTCAGATTCAAGTTCTTTTGCTTCAGATCCAACGTGCAATGCTACTCGTCTTTTTTGCCACTGTCAACGGGTGCTTTGATCAACATTATTTTATGCAAGTTCTGAGATGCTTTGTATCCATACAGGCAGGAAATGCTGATGATGCTATTGAAGAATGTAAATATTTGGAAAGCAAAGGTATGATTCTTTATCATATTTGCCTTTTTGTTGTTCCTAGTGAGGAACTACTGCTAAAGAAAAATATCATGGTGAGGGATTAGGGCCTGCTACTTGTCTGTGAACAAAATAACAATTATGAATTGAGTACTATAAAAAAATTATTATGAATTGAGACTTTATATGAGTGCTGAACTACTAGTTGGGCAAAAATGTTAGGCGTTGGGTATCTCTTAGTGTTCACTTTAGCTAGTTGCTGAAGTCGTGGAGTAGCATCTTGCTTAAAATGTATTTGATATTTTTGTCCTACTTGCATGCTTTTGCTCTCATAATCGAAAATGCGCTATGACAATGCTTATGCTTGGTCATTTTAAACCTGTAATTTCCATTTTCTCTAGGTCTTCTGGATGTAGAAGGTTTGCAGCTTTATGCGCTTTCTTATTGGAAACTTGGAAAATATGACCTTGCTCTTTCGATGGCAAAGAGACTGGCCTCATCTGCTTTACCAACAGAGCATCCATTGGCTGCTGCCTCCGTCAGTTTCATCTGTAGATTAGTATATCATATTTCAGGGAAGGAATTAGCTATGAGAAACATATTACAACTGCCAAAAAGAGCCTTCCAGAGTTCAAAAGTTAGGCTTGTAGCATCTGCTATTCATGCATTAGATGAAAGCCATCAGCTTGACTCAGTTGTTTCAAGTGTTCGTGAGTCTCTTTCATCTAGCAAAGAGATTGCTGCGCTGGATTTCCTGGCCACACTGGGCTTACTAGTAAGTTTTCTATTCCAGTTGCGTCTTTTTACTTTATCTTGGGCCTCTTAAGTGTAAATCCGGACTTTCTTATCGGGGATTTAGGTCAAACATGGATCTAAGGACTGCCTAGAAATTCAGAAGGGGGTCAATTATCTAAGAAGAGCTCTTCATATTTCTCCAAACAGTCATTTGATAAGGTACATTTTCATGTTGTCCACTTTGGCATGAACTAGTGAATTGTGCTTGATCAGAGCACTTCAGATTAATGGGTGTAATTCATTTTAATCATGGTTTGCTTGAGATTGGAACAATAAAAAACTAAGCCTCGGTTCCAAATAAGTTGGGGCTGACTACATGAATCCTCACGGACCATGTCTTTTCATTTATTTGAATTATGATTTGCTTGAGATTGAAGAGTTGGCCAATTTTGGATGCAATTTTTGTGGTTGTTCCAGATTGAAGTTGGAAAAATACGTGAGTTTCTGTTTTTATTTCAGAAAGCATTTTGTTTCCTTTGCTGCTTGAGAAATAAATGAATCTTATTGTGGTGGTTTGAGTTAGGCCTCATTTGTTCGCACTTAAAGAAGGTCTGAATCTGTACGATTCAGATCATAGGCCATTAAGTGCATTCGTTTTCATTAAGATTTAAACAATTATTTGGTATGAATAAATCTTAATCATTAAGATCTTGAACAGAGTCTTAATATCATTAGAGATATTTTTGTATGGATAGTTTTCATCACCACTCTATCTACAATCACCAGCCACCACCACTAACATGCTCTGCCATCACAACCACTACCATCATTGTTAAATGTTAACCAACATTACTGTAACCAACCACCAACCCCCAACCAGTGGCAACCACCACTACTGTAAGTTGCTACCACACCTCAAGGTTAAAATATCAGCAAGAGGCAAAAAAAAAGCCAAGTAAACTTGTCCCGTTGGCTATGGCCGTGGTGGAGAACCGTGGGAAATCTGCAGTTGATTGGTCGACGTGAGTGCTGGTATGACCACTATTATTATTATAAAAAGATAATAAATAAATTACTGAAGTCATGATTCTTGGTCACAGTCTGTCAGTTCCTACTTGAACTCCTGCAAAGAATTCAATCTTCTACATTAGCATCACTTAATTTACTCATCAATGTCCATGCTTGCTTTTTAACTTGGGGGGGTGGTTGGAGGGGTTGGCGTTTGCTAAGTTTTCTCGGCCTTTGAAAATCTTTACATGGATGTCCAGTTCTTCATTCTCAAGAACTCTTGCTGAATATCATTGGTCCGTCTTCTCTCATTTTGCACAATTGATTTGTTCCATGTTGATTTTCGTTTTCTTATATAATGGTAACTGTATAGTCCTCGGCACACAAAACTATGCTGGCATGTAGATTTACAAAATATCCTGTGAGTCCTAATGAACCTATTTACAATAATTCAAAAACTCTAGTATTGACTCAGATTCCACCACAAAAAATTCTTTACTCCAGAAATGTAAAAACATAATGCAATCAAGCTTAATTTTCTGCTTAGAGTTACATTATCCCTCAAAACACCTTGCATTCCTTTCTCTCCAAACTGTCCACCATATTGTGGCTGGTATGACCTTGCACTATAGTTTCAACAACTCAGCAATTCATGGGTGTTTCCTGGCATTAACCACTTCTTCTTTCCCAGATTTTCGTTCGTCTTTCATTAAGTGTGGTCTAATTTGTTTGAATTACTTGCTGTGTGATCTTGAAACTTGAAAGAGTTTAGCAAAAAATGCATTGTTGATTGCTATTCCATATATGGAACTTATTTCCATCTGTAAATTTGTGTTCTTAGTATGATGATCAAAGTTGATTGATCTTCTGTAATATTCTGGTGAATAGGACCCTTCTTGGCTATCTGTTAGTATCCAGCAAAGAATGGAAAGATGTTCACATTTCAGCTCGATGCTTCAGAGTGGATCCTTCTGAACATCAGAAAAAGGAAGGTATTAAATCCAGTGTTGAGATTTTTGGTGCTGGAGCAGTTGCTTGCTGTAATGTGGGGAGCGGCAAGAAGACACTAGCAATGTCCATCTGTAGAGAAAATTCAACACTGGAGTGCAAAACAATCAAGCTGCTGCAGAAGTAATGTTCTTTATCCACATGCTGTTGGGCTTTATTTATGAAATTTTATTTCTATTATGCACTTTCTGCGGCTCATTTTATTGATAAATAATCTGATACTTCTGGTGCGATGGGAGGAAGACACGTGAATTTTTTTCCATGAAATATATGCCAAAGCTGTTCTGTGCGTCTAGTTTAAATGTTTATATTTATAGGTGTGTCCACCAGGAGCCTTGGGACCATCATTCATATTACCTCCTTGTACTAAATTATCTTCAGAAGGCGCGGGAGAAGAAATTTCCTCGTAACCTGTGTGTTGTTCTTGAGAGGTTGATAAATGTGGCTCTTCGAAGTGAGCTTTATGCAAAAGATGAGATTTCTTCCCAGTACCAAAAGTTCCAGCTTCTGCTTTGTGCCGCAGAGGTTAGTTTGCATTGTGGGAATAATTTCAAGTGCATTATGCATGCAAAAAGTGCTCTAGAGATGCAGCTTCCAGATAACTACCTCTTCTTTGCACACTTGCTACTGTGTCGTGCCTATGCTGTCGAAGATAATTATTCAGGGCTTCATGAAGAGTACATAAGGTGCTTGGAGCTCAAAACTGATAATCATATTGGTTGGATTTGTCTTAAGTTTCTTGAAAGTCGATACAAGCTGCAGTCAGATTCCAGTTCACTAGCCTTGGCCTTTCAAGAGTGTGGCAAAGAAATAAAAACTTCGTGGAACATGTGGATTGCTATGTATAATTTGGTTCAAGGTCTAACTGCAGTTTGGAATGAGGAATTTATTGATGCAGAAGAGTCCCTTGCGCAAGCTTGCTTGTTGGCTGGTGGCGAGAGTTGCCTTTTTCTTAGCCATGGTAACATTTGCTGAACAATTCTAAAACTTACTTTAATATGCTTAAACTCTTTCCTATTAACTGACTTTTTGGCAGAAGTGTATTTTCCCATTCAAAAGCTCTTCTATTTCTCTCTGCAGAACCCACCATAATAAGTGCCCAGGGGTTGCATTCCATCGTCTGCATTTTCTTCCATCTATATCCATCTTTCTTTCTTGCCCTCTGTGTGTCTATTAAAGGCAGATGGTCTTGTTGTTCCGATTGGTAATGGGAATTTGATTATTCAGGTGTTATTTGCATGGAGATTGCCAGGCAGCAGTCCGATTCAAATTTTTTATCACTTGCTATTAGAAGTCTGAAGAAAGCAAAAGACAGTTCTTCAACGCCGCTACCTTTTGTCTCACTGCTACTGGCACAAGCAGAAGCTAGCCTCGGCTCTGAATCAAAGTGGGAAAAGAACCTCATTGAGGAATGGTCATCTTGGCGGCCAGGTTTGATATTTTGTCCTTTAATAATTCATTTATATTTTATTTAGAGCAGTTAAGTTTCGACTGTGGTTGGCAACTTTGCTTGAGTCAATACCAAATGCAATATCAAGTAGTGGGTCTTTCACAATCAGACTAACTGGACTACCTACACAATGAGGTACTTGATTGTGGAAGTTTGCCGTGTAGCTGACCCTCTTAGTCCTTTAATGCTTTATGTTTTAAATAAGATTTGAGTACTATTGGGGTTGAAAATTCTGACTGAAATTTCCACTTTCTTGCATAGTATTCGGCCAAGTTCCAATATATGCATCGGCATTTGAATTCCATTCCAGTTCCCTGTGTTTCTAGACTTAGCTAATTGCCAAATGTGATGTGCAGGGGGGGGGGGAGATATTTATACATGGAATATTTGGGAGAGGTGAGCAACCCTTCTGCCGTTATGGCACTACCCACACAAAGAAACAACTAATGGAGTAAAACAGAAAAAGAAAAGAGAAGCCTATCCTCACAATTTGTGGCAAAATGATTAGTGTTGACAACGGGGCACTTAAGCTCTGAAGCGACGCACAAAGCAAGTTGGGCACTTCACATCACTGAGACAGCGGTTAAGTGAAAGCACTACGGCGTTTCATTTCGGTGATCCTGTCACCAACTGCCCTTTTCACAGGGCAAGGTTAAAATGAGGTGTCTGGGTTTTGTTTTAAAGAAGAGACGACTAAGAGCCTATTTGAATTGGCTTAAAAGTTGGTCAAACCTACTTTTAAGTCATTTTTAGCTTTTAGGAGTGTTTGGCAAAATTAAAAATTAACTTAAAATAAATTTAAAATGACTCAAAAAAAAGTTAAAAGTTAAAAGTAGGTACTCTCCTACTTTTCATTTTTTAACTTAAAAGTTACTGAAGTTTGACTTCTTTAAAAGCTACTTTTTTCAAGTTAGGCCAAACGGGCGCTAAATATTACTTACCACGGCGCCTCTGTCTTAGGTGAGGTTCTATAGTTCGATGGTTACTTTTATTTTCATCTTCCCCCCTCCCAGTAGCTATGAAAGATTTCTAAATATATTTCCTTCCTTCCATTTAGGGCACCCTAAAGGAAAACGATATTAATAGTTAGCAAGATATTATGGGTCAATATATTAGTATAAGAAAAATGAATGGCCTTTGAATTAAAAAGGCTAAAATAGCATATTGCATTTGAGTCGGAGATTTAAATTTAAGATGGGTCTTTTAACTTGATTGACATGGTTTCCTCTTCAGTTATTTCACGGACTTGCAGTTATTTTTCAATTGCTCCACCCATATAATTGCACATATGTCAACATCTTGAGCGAGCTCCCAGTAGAACTTGGTGCTCTTCATCTTGACCAGACTGAGACTGACAGGGACTGCCTATATTATGTACCTTGTTCTTACTAGCAAAAAAACAGAAAGTTATTATTGTATTGTTACTCTTGCTGGTTTGTTTCCCCTGCTGCTCAGAAACAACAAATACTATCCAAATTTATTCGTGAGTGTCCGAATGGCTTATGCAGCTCATGCTTTGGCTTCATCATGTTTTTTGCAGAGATTAGGCCTGCTGAACTGTTTTTCCAGATGCATTTGCTTGCTAGACGGCTGACAGAAGGTTCCGGAGCTATATCCAATCTGGAGCCATCTACAAGTCCTCTAAGATGGATACTTCAAGCTATCCATATCAATCCATCTTGTTTGAGATATTGGAGAGCTTTGCTGAAATTTATGGAGTAATTTGCAAGCTCTGTGAACTCGTACAACAACTCAATTTCCCGTCTTTTCTGTTACTGATTAGGCATTTCATTTTTCTGCTTTCCTTTCCGGAATCCGGCAAATATTATGGTTATATCTGCCTTATGCATAGTTTAATTTAGGATTCCATCTTTTTATTTGGTCATTTTCATTCTCCTTCCTTTTTTGCACTTCTCGATTTCGTCCTCCTAACGTGTATTATCATATGTATAGTTATGCCATAGGTATCTCATAAGGCGCTCTGGCAGCCGTCTAACAACAACTGTATTACTATAAATGAGCAGCCGTTGACAGATGTTACTGGCGGGTGCAGAGGTTCAGCAAGCGTTATCGGCATTGGGAAAGAATCGGTTGGGAAAATGTTAAAATTTGGAACTAGTAGGGGCACAATTTCTTCTTTTTGATTGTACAAAGAGAGGGGAAAATGTTATAATTTTTTATCGTAGTTTCTTCATTTACGTACCAAACTCAGGAGCTCTTATTGAGATCCTCAGCGTAAGCACTTCAACACTTGGCACACGTCTAATTAACAAGTCACTTGTTTGAATCGAGTTCGGTCTGATCTCAGTTGGTCTTCCAATGTTTTTACTAGAGTGGCTGACCACCTTATAAAACTAGTAGAAAAACAGTAGCTAGTGCTTAATGTCATGCAATAATTGCGTTTTATGTCATAAGATTTAGTTGGAGTTATCTCAAAAGATCTAGAATGCCAAGTAAAGGAGCAGTGCTTACATATAAGACTGAGATATTAATAACCATTTTAGTATACTAGAGAAGCCATAGTGTTCATAGATAATTATTAAGAATCAAGCCAACTGAAAATTCATACAACGGACCACACACTAACTACATTTGTGATATTGAAAATTCATATAAAACGAACCACACACTAACTTTGTAGTTGAGGCTAATAATATTTACAACTAGTTGTCTTGCCCTCCGGACTCACCTGTGACACAGCAATCACTAGAGGGGTCTCAGAAACAACAACCCATTACAAATATCAAGAATATAAGTTTTTTTAACATATAGACTCACATACATGTAGAAGTGCTATAATCTCATGTCCATTTGACGCTACGACCCAATTTTTGAGTTGGGAAAACTAGACACGTGTGTTGTGTATATCTCTTGTTAGAATATAAGTGCTGACATAAAACCACTAATAATAATAATAATAAGAACAAGAAATACGAGAGTTTTGAATAAGTGCGACAAATATGCCTTGAATGTATAACAAAAGTTGATTGCAACTTTACAAAAGAGAATTTACACGACTCTTCTCCTTACTCCAACTCCCTCCCAATTATTGCCTATTTATTAAGCATACCAGAAGTACAATGGAGTTTAAAGAAAGAGATGTAATAAGTTGTTGACATTAGTTTTTTATAATAAATTAAATGTAATATGTACCTGGTTTTTCTTCTCTTCCCGCCTTTTAGCCTTGTGTTCGTATAATCTTTATTCGAGCAATCACACAGGAACCCGAACTCCTAACGTTTTTACCCTTGCTACATAACCGGTTTATTTCAACTTTTCTCGATAAAAACATATGTTCTTGCTGTGAGATATATAGTGGTTTGGGGGTAAACAGAGACTATTGATAGTACCTGGTCATGTATCACTCAACAACAACCAGCATTTAATCTCAAGCACTCAAAATTTTCAATCATGCTTGTATTTGCAATGCCATCCCCTGCAGCATGACCTGACAGCGCAGAGGAATCCTATTGCTAGAAGCAACACTGCAAAAATTGGAACCACCACAATCAGGGCATGTAAATTCAACATGAAAAGGTATATTAATATTAAGTTATTAACCAAGGCCTCACAAATTGAACCAATACCTTCAGCCTAGTACGGCCTAAAATGTTAACAACGCTTCAGCAGGAAAAAGAGCATGGATTTGTTAATGTACTTTGGCCATTCGTACGTCACACTCTATTTACCGGAAACATGATGCCTAATTCAATAACTAAGTTATCTTTTTTATCACTTCTTTGCAGTCTCTTAAAGAATGAGAACAGGGCTTTAAGTTCTACATTAGGAATCTTTTATACTGATTTAGGCTCTATTTGTCGGAAGGTTACAACAACACACCCAGTGTAATTCCACAAGTGGGGTTTAGGGAGGGTAGAATATATGCAAATCTTACCTCTACCTCGGGGAAATAGAGAGGTTGTTTCCGTAAAGATCCTCGACTCAAATGTAACAAATCAAAGTAAACGAAAAGGAATACGGAAGTGAAGAGAACATGTCAATCAATAAGGAAGATAGTACAAAGCATTCAGAGAAAAAAAACATTAACAACAACGGGATAATGCGATAACTAAAAAGAAAATACATGTACAATACTAATACTACAACAGACACAGACACAGTGCTTCTAGGCTCCCACCAAGCCTAAACCCGTCGAAAAGCGAGTCAAAGCTCAACTACCTACTAACCTTCTACCATAATCTGCGACCTCCATACTCTCCTATCTAAAGTCATATCCTTGGTAACCTATTTGTCGGTAGGGGTTGACAGTTCAAAATCACATCAGTAGCATAAACAAGATATGTTCATGGGTGTTCTAACATGATAATTTTTATCACTAGCCGCCTCAAGTATCAGGAGAGATTTCGGTCTATCCACTCATTAATTAACTTTTGGTCTTTCTTAAGGAATATAACTCATTATCACAAGACCTTGGTTACCCCACATATGGAAAGTATAATAGTATATGGTTTATCACTTTAACCTTTGATATTCTTTCTTCTTGTAAAGTAGTGTCTACGGATTTCGGAAACAACGAGCTTATAAAAAAGTCAGATGAGGAGCACTTAATGGCTCATTACTGAATAAAAAGAGTAAAAGATGCCATGGCTTCCCAGAAGCCTCCAGTGCCTTTTTCAAAGAACTTAAATGGTGGCAATGTCATACTTGGTCCAACTCCAACCTCAAGGGAGTGGAATTCCTATTAGGAGAAAAGGAACGATGCTATGGCTATACATTGGAAGAGTTATAATAAAAGGCTTTTGTATGAAACACAAGCTAGGAAGCATTCAAAGCCCTCTTAGTCCAGGTTTGTTTTATCCATATTTTGGAGACAAGGTATTTAGTCAACAAAAGCTTCCGGCTCGAACACATATGACATGGCCTTGTTACACCAAAAACTAAGCAAATCACTTTTGTTCAAAATTAACTAAATTACCTTTTTGTCTTCAGAAACTCCAGCATTCCTTTCTCTCCATGGGACCACCACACCACAGAGGGGATCTTTTACTTTTAGACATCTTTTATGTAAAGAATCAATGTGTTTACTTGAGTTTTCTAAGTTGGAGACATATTCCTAATAGTTGCAAGGTGAAGTCTTTGATGCACTGAATACTTTGAGATCTTTTTTGTTAGTGTAGTTAATTACATCAGAATTCTGAGGTGGAGGTTTTTTGTTCTGCAGCAAACCTTCTGTCTAGCATTCATGAATATCTCTTTTCAATCATCACAAAACTTTCTCCATTGTTTCACCCTTCAGATAATCTTATTTGCCTGTTTTCCAACTAATTGATCCTTAATAAGCCTCAAAATTGTCATACATTTCCACATTAAGCACTATAAATTAGTCACATTGAAAAGTAATGCACCTTTCACAGAAGGGGAAGACTGCTTCTGGTTACTATTTCCTATTTGCTTAAAGATCATCCTTTCCAATTTCATATTCATGCATTAATTCCCGCCCAGATGGGACATAAAGCCATGAGATCCTTCCGATTCTTTAATAATTCATTACTCTTACCTTGACACCACCTTCACAGAAAGGAAACAGAGATAAAAGGTTCCCCAACCTTTTGCCTTCCAACCAGATGTTGAGGACCAAAATTTTGCATAGGCGGCAAACAAATAGGAAGAGCAAGAACATGGTGTAGTAGTATGGAAAGCCAGCATATGGAATTAAGTGGTACGTGGCATTTTTTCACCAATGCAGATTAAAGCAATGTGTGTGCAGAGGAGAGAACAAGAATAGACATGCAAGTATACAATAAGCTAGAAGTATTATCAGTTTGTATGGTTATCTATATTTGTTGAAGGGAGTTAACTTTTTAATGATAAACACATCAATCAGAATATCAGTAATAACGAAAATGACGAGTTTGAGGGTAATTACCAGCTAAAACGGAAAAGAAAAATATCGCCAACCGGTATCTGACAAACCATGGTAAGTCAACTTCAAGAGAGCAATACTTTTGGAATTTTCCCAAGCCAATGGTCATTTCAGAGTCCATCTTTTGGCCTTGGAGTTCTGATAATGTGATTTTCAATGCACTAACTGGCGACCCATTTTCATCTCTGACATGAAACTTCAAATCTACTGGATCTGAATCCCAATTGATCTCAATGGTACCAAAGTTTGGTTGACCTAGATTATATCCACATACTGAATATTAATTATCTAGACACAAAAGCTGTCATAGTACATATTTAAAAAAGGGCACAGGAAAATGGGTAAGAAATGTTTACCATAAGTGCACGAACGGTTTATACAAACACAAACGCATTTTATACATTTGTGTTTGTATAAAAACGAGAGAGGCGAGGGAGAGACTAGCGAGAGTGGCGAGTGAGAAACCTAGGGAGAGAGGCGAATGACAACAGTTTGCTACGGATTACAATTAAATCAAACTGTGGTTATAACTTTTGATTTGAATTAATAGTTTGTTATTATATACAATTTTCCCATTAAAATTCACATGTATGAATCTGAATATATATATATATATATATATTTTATTTTTTTTAGTTGTAAAAATATTTATTAAACTTTGAGCATTAAAATTGTTTCTTTTTAAATATCACCGATGTATAAATTTGTTTTTTAAAATAAAAATAAAAATTACATAGTAAATATAATATTCAATAAAAATATCGTTGAGTTGTTATAATATGAGTCCTTGTATTTTGATGCTTGATAAATATTGTATTTTTATTTACAAAAAGAATGGGTGAAGAAGCATAAAAATCAGGTCTAAACTCTAAAAGTCTTTGAAAGAAAGTGATGAAGATGACAACACTATAGAAATATTACTGATATGACATGTTCCTTCCAAGAGATGGTTTAATTCAAGACATGAATAATGAGATAATAAGCAAAATGACCCTTTGATCATAGTTTTTTTTATCCAAAATAACTCAATTATCAATTTTTATAAAAAATGACTATTCGACAATTTTCAATAGCAGGCGAAGTGCAATTCACACTTTCTTCTTGGCCTTCTTTGGTCTTCTTCTTTCTACCATTGATGACTTCTTCTTCCTTGTTTCTTCGTTGTTTACCTCCTCCTCTTTTTCCTTCTTCTATGTTCAAAACTTGACTTTAAATCGATGTGTTGCAAATGTTAATCATATCGATTGAATAATATATCAAAGAGTTGAAACATTGAGAGGAATTCATATCCAAAAAATTGAAATGGTTAGAGGAGATTTGAGTTGGTTGAGATTGAAAAAGAAATTGATATGCAATATATGCTTTATTGTATACATCAATGTGCTTGCTTCTGAAATATGAGTTCGTCGGAACGCTATGATATGATCAATAAAATTGATATATTTTCATCATGTATTATTACCTCTAGGCTAGGCTCTAGACACTAATCAACAAAGAAATAAAGAGATGAGGAAGTAGCACGCACACCTTTTTAGTCTTACATTTCTCCTTCGCTTTTTGAGAACCAAGTATCAACGTACAAGGAAGAGTAAACTGCCTATCCATGACTCATGAAGCGAAACGTTTGAAATAAGTATAAAATGACTCATAAGTTAGATTAATAAAGAAAATGCTGCACCTGACCAAATATTGTTTGCAGACTCTTTATGGCTACAACACTTGTAACATTTCCGTGGCTATAAAAACTTCATCCACTATGTTTGTCCCCCATAATATATGCCCTTTCGATGGTTTACAATCATTTTACAGAATTGGTACAAAAGCATGCTATCCAATTGTTTTTTTGGTCTTAAATTTCACACTTTCCATTCTCTTAAACAACATGAAATGCGATGATGGTTGTTCATCTTAAGGCATTATACAATACTATCAAGAAGCGAAAAAACGTTGATCAAACCAATTCCAACTTTTCATAGATCTGCACGGATTTGTTGCCTCTTCTCTCCCCCCCTCAAAAAGCACACAGAGAGTGTACCCAAAGTGAACTTACTGTTTAACTTTCTTCGACCTTTATATACTAAAGACATTGCCTTTCACATCATATCTGGTTGCACGCCATGTAGTCTCCGCCTCAGCAAGTTATTGCAAAGGAGTTAAACACCCTATAAATTATAATCACTAGCGCCCACACCCTCTCCAAGAAGGCCATTTTTGTCTTTTGTGTTTTTCAGAATGGTCATTATCACCAACAAGTTCCTCACAAATGCTTTATTCATTGTCAGGAAAAGCTGCCAGTAAAACCCAAGCCAAAAGTCTTTCATTAGTTAAGTTAGCATATAATTCATGATGCCGCTATATTTGCAGAAGCAGCCAACTCAGCCAATTGCTTGTTACCAAGCGTGGATACAAGCTCAGCTGATATGAAAACTTCCGGTAAATTTTCAATCGCTTCTTCATTGAAATTGTAAATTGGTTGAAGTTTTCTTGCTTCAACCTCCGCAGCATCAGCCTCTGCCATTAAAGATTCAGCTTCTTCATGATCACCCAACTCCAAAGCAGTTGATCTCTCAGCTCTAGCCTCTCTAGCAATAAGAATTAGCCTCTGGAATCTAGCCATAGCCAACTCTTTTTCCTTCGACGAAATCTGCACTTCAGTTTCTTGCATCCTATCAATCGTGTGGCATATTTCTTCCTCAAGCTTCTTAAGCTCTGACTCAGTACTGTCCATTTTCCTCTGTATTTCTTCCTTTTCAATGCACAAGGCCTTAGCTTCTGCAGATAATCGTGCTGCTTCTTTAAAATTTCTTGTAGCAGCAGCAACCTTCTTCTCTGCCTCCAACTCCGGAAGTCTCCTGTCAATGAAAAGAAGGCGCTGCTTACAGGATTCAGCTTCCTGCTGGATGCTTGACTTAGTTGAAGATAACACCTGCAAGTGGAGATGCAGAGTAATATTACTGCAATAGAAAATGAAGAAATGCTAAAAACTATCCAAGCGCTGCCCATAAAATAAATGAAAAACAATGACCTTTATTAAATTGAAAGGCAATAATCATGCTTACAACCTTCAACTATTTGGTTACCAAAATAATACAAGTCCTGTGCAGTGTTGCTACACACAGTAGCATCTAAATGAGTGCAAGAAAATATTTGGTGATTTCATGGTCACCAATTAAATCCCAAGAAGCTCAAATAATTCACATGCAATACTTGATGGTCACCAATTAAGTCCCATGCACAAACATACCATTCTTCTTAATACTAATGCTGAAAATTTATTATTTGCAAACAAAAAGACTTACCCACGAGCTTCCAGTGGAATTTTGGAAGAGCGTGGACACAACAAGTATGGAGTGGCTAACTGAGTTGTTTACGCTATTTTTAGGACGCCAAAAATGCCCAAAGAATGAAGCTGGAGTACAATGATCCCGTTCAATGAAAACAAGGATGATATTCAGAGAGTTGCAACAATTATAAGGGTATCAAGTTGCTTAGCAACACTATGAAAGTTTGGGAGAGGGTTGTGGAGACGAGGGTGAGGAGGGGTGTGTCAATCACCGAGAATCCAATTAGGATTCATGTAAGGGAGATCAAACAACATAACATTATTCTTATACACCCTACCAAACAAACAAACCCTGAGGATCAAGTCCCTCTTATACATTTTTCCCTTATATTTTAGTGGTGCATCCATGTTCTAGAAATCCTAGATTCACCTCTAATCTGATGGGAAAACTGTTAAGTAGGGAAATACACAATTAAAGCTGGATATGATCATATGCGCTCCCAAAATGGTGTTCTAGAGGATTTGCCACGGAAGCATGTGCGGTAGATTAGGATACCCCTTAACGTTTGCTGCTTCTCCTGGCTGGATAGCACTTAACGGTGTCTGCCTTACTCAGGATAACCTCAAGAAAAGAGGCATAACCCAGGTAAATAGATTCTATTTGTGCCACCAAAGTTCTGAAAATGTCAGCCATCTATTTTTGCATTGCCCTCACAACTGACCTTTGTAACTTCTTTTACTCAATTTTTGGTTTACATTGGGTTATGTCACTAAACATCAAGGAAGCTTGTGTCAGTTGGATTTTTTGGAGAGTTGATAAAATCATCAAAATGATCTGGAGATGATCCCAACAGTAATTTTTTGGTGTGTCTGGGATGAAAGAAATCGAAGATGATTTGATGGTGTCTCAACTCCAAACCACACTCTTAAGGCCAGATGCCTAGCTAGTATTCTCAGTTGGCACTTTCTTTAACCTATAAACAATGTTGACAATTTTTTGGCCTTTGTTAGCTCCCTGATTCTAGCATAGATTTTTGTTTTCGGGTTTTTGTTCTAGCACTAACTCTGTGCCTATTTTTGTAATTATGCATCTCTTTAATGCCTTTGTTCTTAATGACAATTACTTCATAAGAAAATAAATAATAAAAAAGAAGTACAGAAACCTAGAGCCATTTATTTCTACATTGGGGAGTGGCTACAGAGCAGAACATGTTCTTCTTTGTTTGGACTCAGCTAGGTCCAGCCTGAGAGTATTAAGGAGGCTTTTGGAAACTGGAGCACATGGAAAACGAATACAGCCATCAGGAAAATCTGGAGAATGATCCCTGCTAGCATCTTTTGGTGTTTGTGGACAGAAAGGAACAGAAGATGTTTGATGGTGTATCCACAACAATCACTCTATAAGGCTAGGTGCTTAATGAGTCTTTTTAGTTGGCACAATCTGTTGCCTGTAAATTCCCCAACAATTTTATGAACTTTGTCAGCTCCCTGGTCTTACAATAGCCTCCCATGCAATGGACCTAACTCAGGTCTTTTTTTGTGTTCTCTTTTGTGCTCTACTTGCATCTTCTTAATGTCATCAATGAAACTACTTAATCAAAAAAAAAGAAGTAGCTCGGTCTTGAGTAACTATTGTTGTAAGTACTTTAAGCCCAGTATATCACGAGCAACATACTTTTCACTTTAAGGTGAGAATTCAAAAGAGTGCATGTATCTTATTTGACATAGATATTGCTCTTCTGGGAGAACCTGAATAGAGATACTAAGAGCAGAACTGACCTGAAGTGAAGCTCTTGCAGCAAAAAAATCCTGCTTGAGAATTTGCACCTCCTCTGAAATCCTTTCTTCACTTTTGGCAAGGTTCAGTCTATAGGCCTTGGATTTCGAGATGAACACAGCCAGACTCTTTCTAAGACCAACAACTTCTTCATACATGTTTGCTTCATCTGCAGAAATCCTGGAAAGATTCTTAACCTTTTCTCCTCTTGATTCTTGCTGAGAAAGGTAGCTATCAATATCTTTCTTTCTTTTCAGTAAAACATCATTCTCAGCCATCAGCTCAGAAAGGTGTGACTGCAATTTATCATAATTATTATATATACTTTCTTGAACCTCTTTAAAGCATGAGACAACCCCATCAATCCTATGCTCAACTTTTTGAATGAGAGCATCATTTTCTGCTATTTCTGCTTCCTTCTCTTTCACAAAGGCAAGCAGTTTCCTCAGTTCCTCTGCCAATACTTCTTTTCTCTTGCAAAGAACATCTATTTCCCTCCGATCATCCTCCACTGAGTGATCAATTGATTCATTCAAAACAGATTTAGCTCCGTGAACTAGTTGGGATTGAATTTCTAATTCAAATTTGCTGACTTCTATGGCTTCAACTGATGAAAGCCACTCAGCACCATCTTTTGAAGATATTGTTTCTGCATCCATCAGGATTGAATCTGCATTACTTGAAGCTTCCTGGAAAAAATCAAGTTAAAATTTTCAAATAACCTGACCTAAATCAGCAGAAAATACTTTACACACAAGAAATGCTTCCAACAGCAATATGTGTTCCAGTGTTCAGTAAACCTTATGTGATATACAGTAGTTGAAAAGGTTTTCTGTTTTCCTTTTCGAGAAGAACAGTAATTGAAAAATTCAAGTGGAATAACTATTTTACACAATGCATTTATATGCACAACTTGAGAAGTGATGGAAACACATAAATATATTCTGCCGGAATGTTAACTAGCAAGTCCATGTCCATCTGAAGAAATAAAATTGGTCTTTATTGTATCAGATTCTGGCTGCCGGTAAGTAGCATTACCTTAGCTAGAATAGACAGTTTACACGTTTCTGTCCTACATGATCTCGGATCATCATACTCAAGTTCTCCTTAACTTCCTCCCAGTGTTCTTAAAGGCGAGCGCCTTTCGCCTTTGGCGACGAGGTGTGGCGAGGTGAGGCCTCTCCGCCTATTTCCAGCGAGGCGTGGCGAATTCAAAAAGGCGTGCCATGGCGATCAAAAGGCGACTAGGCGTCGGGACTGCTTCTCCTCCTCTTCTCCTCAGATTTTGCAAGTCGCGACCCCTAGAGACTTACGTGACCTTCGCAAATCGTGACGCTGCTGCTCAGGTACGACTTACACGACTGCTGTTCAGGTACGACCCCTGGAGACTTACGCGAATCTCTTCTTCTCTTCTAGTTCTTCCCTTCTTTTCTTCTTCTTCTCTGTTTTTCAGCAGTACGACTATGCTGCTCTGTTTTTCAGACCTCTATTTTTAGTGGTAGACTGGTGGTGAAGTGTGAACTGAGTGCTGTGTTCTTCTGTTATGTTGAAGTGCTCTGCTGCTCACTGCCTATATTTTTTTAAAAAAATAATAATTTAATTCTTCCCTACTTAATTTAGTTTTATACTAATTAATAGAGTATTTTGAATTATTGGTTCATTCAAGTTTTAGACTTTTAATATCTACTATTAGTTTTTGAATTGAAATGTTTGCTAATATATGTTATTGCTATTAAGATTTAGGATATTTATATATGCAATTAAAATTTTTATTTTTTGGTATTAATTGGCGCCTTGATTCAAAAAGGCGAGTGTGTCGCCGCTCGCCGTCCAAAACACTGCTTCCTCCACTTGGCTCCACTTCTGAAGTAATGAACACTATGATAACTTAGGGGGTGTTTGGATGGATTGGCTTCTAAAAGTAACTTATAAGCTAAAAGCTGAAAGTCAATAAGTTGGGAATATCCAACTTTTCGATTTTAGCTTATTTTTATACTTTTTTGGCCTAAAAGTAAGTGCTTAAAAACATTTTTTTGGTATTTTCCTTTAATAGAAAAGGAACTTAGAAGCCAAAAGCATCCTCTTACTTTGGTGTGCAAGATATTCTTCTTCATGATCCTTTAAATGGGACTTAAGGCATGTTTGGATGGGCTTATAAAAAGTAACTTATAAGTCAAAAGTTAAAAGTCATAAGTAGACAGTACCTTACTTTTGACTTATTTTAAACTTTTTTGGCCTAAAAGTGGGTGGTTAAAAGCACATTATAACCTTTCCAAACATCTCTAAAACTAAAATACTACTTAAAAGTCAAAAACAACTAAAAATAAGTTAATCCAAACCGGCACTTAGATCTCATCTTGATTGGCCACTTCTAATATCAACAAGCAAACATCATTTTTATCTCGGTGATATAGAGAAAATGTGTGCAACCGGTTTTGAGGGATAAAGTCTTACAGTATAACCTTAGATGAGGTCCTTTTGGGTGAAAGAAGATTTTGAAATCTAGATTTTACGGAGTGGAGGAGAAGCCTTTACAAGATTGAATTAATTATGACACATGCCATATTTATCAAGAGGATTACAACACGTCACAGATAAGGAATTTAGAATTAGATCAAAGGAGTCCCTTTATGGAAGAAGCTAAAATATATCACTTGTTCAAAAAAGAGAAGCTGAAATACTTTGCTACCAAGACAACGGTTTGAGCAGTTTAAACAGAGATACATGTACATTCACCTGAATATCCAAATTCAAGCAGCACAAAAAAAAGAAGAAGCAATCTTTCAGAAAAATCCTATGCCATGCAATTCCACCAAATTGGCAATCTCTGGGAGGCACGAGTTCCCTCACTCCCATTTTCCTGAACCATAGTGAAACTCTAAATATATACAAATCCATCAAATATATAATAATAACAATAAATATTGTTGGTTCAGTCGGTTAGGACATCCCTTTTTCCTTATTAAAAGGAAAAAAGAAGAAGAAGCCATAATGCATATATGCGACATAGCAGTCACAAATGTGAGATTAGAAAGGAGAAACCCCTAAAATTATATGGAAGTCTAAGAAGGCCTATAATCTCTTCAAACTCTTATTGATTCAGCTCAGAAAAGAACAAATTTAAAGAGAAGATATCCATATAGATGGTACTGATTAGTTCAGATTGAGGCTTGATTGTTGCTGTTAGACTTGCATTAGATTTCGTGTTTGCCAAAGATCCTATGAATTTTACAAGAGATTTGTACTGCTGTGTAGGAATAAAATGTGAGATTTAAGGAATGGAGTAAACCCAAATAAGGCAGACAAGATAAAGAGGATTATAAAAGCCCATCCCGGACTAGCCTGAGATTAAAGAATAGTTGAATGACTAATTGCAAAACTCTAAATTGCTCATATAAATGTTGGCTAAAACAAATTTCCACAAGCATTTTTAGACAGAGGATTATACCACCAGGAGAGGAAAACAAAAGAGGTTCATCATCCTTAGCAATCTATAATCTGCATACAATTCAATATCTCACCTCTGAAAATCTTCTTAGCAAATAAACACATTCCTCCTCAGCTTGAATAAGGGACTCAAGAACCTCCTGCATCTTAGTGTCAATGGCATCACAGTATGTCTCAGCATCTCTGAGGAGGATGACCGACTGTTCCTTTTCCTTCTCCGCGGAAGCAAGATTCTCACTGACCCTTTCAGCGGTTTCAAAATCCTCTGCTTCACAAGCTTCATCCAGCTTCTTCTCCAAGTCCCTATGGCGAGTAGATGCCCCATTGAATTCTTCGACCGCTTCTCTTCTCTTTCGGATAGATTCTTTCCGCAGTGCAGAGACGGAGATTACCGCCTCCTGGGCCAACTTAAGCTTGTCTGCAATTGTGGCTCTGATTTGATCGAATTTCAACTCCACTGGGTTTGCTTTAACATTTAGATGACCAGCATCCATGTATTCGTCGTCATCAAGTGTAGATGAAATAGGAGTAGCCGAGGACAAATTAAGCTTTTTATTAGGGTAGTTGAGAGAGTCAGTGCCATTGTTAAGCTTTTCTGTTGAGGAATCCTGCTCTTTGGCTGTGGTGATAGAAGAGATGTTCTTTTCTTCATCCCCCGACTCCTCAGCTTCCTGTTCAATTTTTTGTTCTTGATTTGCTTCTTTATCTTGAATAGCAACAAGAACGGAGCTTATGTCAGAGGGAGAGTT
Organism: Solanum chiquidenum; assembly: GCA_029582725.1. Classification (NCBI taxonomy): domain Eukaryota; kingdom Viridiplantae; phylum Streptophyta; class Magnoliopsida; order Solanales; family Solanaceae; genus Solanum; species Solanum chiquidenum. Next base: position 28,567 of record JAJOOS010015560.1, read on the forward strand.
GAGGTGGGTATGGGACGATAGTGGCCGATGGTCAGCATAATCTCTATCTCTGCCATATCCTATCCTTAATCCAGCTTTTTTTCTTCTCCTACTGGAATTTTGCCGAGATACCAACGGCAGATCAGATGGAGGTTGAGTTTCATCTTCTTCTTCATCAAGCAGTAGGGATTGAGAAGGAGTCATGAGAGTGAGATCCGAGAAAAGGTTCTCATCAAGGGGTTCATTAGATACCTGCGATGGGGAAGAAGCGGATGCATCCGCATCCGCATCAGCTATGGTGGACAATTGGGCATGATGTCCGACATCTGCACTCGGATTGAAGAGAACCATTCCCTCAAACAGCGAATCCATTTCGTCTTTCTCCATACAGTCTTCTTTAGTCATGGCCGTCTTCTACTTACTCTGTTGCCCGCAATTCCTCCCTACAAAAATTGAGCTTTGATCCCTTTTAGATCTCCAAAGAGTCCTTTTATATCTTTATGAATATCACCTTCATCTGCTTATTTTTCATCAAAATCAGTTATCTTTGGGTCATGCCTATATACAGACTTTCCCATTTTGTTATGGAAATAAACCCTTTAATTTTATTTTTTTAAAATGTGTCCAAAAAAAGATTTACGAATAAATTAAACTCGAGTTATTAAAACCATACCTACTACTTAATTGATTTATGATATTAAGCTTATTTTCCTCATTTTAGGCTAACTAATAAGTTAATCAATAAAGGATTTTATTTTCAAAACCCAAATATACAAAAATGATCAAATTATGTTTTTCCTCTAATTTGGTTGACAATATTTTTTAAAGGAGTCCTAGAAAAAACGCAGGCTTAATTATCTTTTGTTAACAAGCTTTTGTATTGCTAAATTGTGGTTTTATTCTTTGCAATAGCTATATAGAGTTCTCTAGCTATATATCTATATTTCATACATGAATTTATAATGTAGCACTCTTCATATTTTCTCTTTGCATTTTCATAGCTTCGAGGAGAGATTAAAATTAATTTTTGGCAAGTAACCTATTTCGCTTCTTCTTTTTTTCTACTTTTTATTATCTAGCTCTGTCACTTTTCATTTGTCCCGTCTATATAATTACAAAAATCTAATAAAAATTACATAAATACATAACTTAAAATATCATAATCTCTAAAATTTCCTGTCATTTAAAAAAATTACAAAAATGCCCTCTTAGATACATACTTATCCCTCTAAGATATATCTCTCCCACCTCTCAGACGAGAGGGAGTTGTTTGGATGGTAAACACTCCTCACTTCCAACCCAAAGGTTGCGAGTTTGAGTCACCAAGGGAGCAAAAAGGAGTGGGAACTTCTAGGGAAGGTAAAAAAAAAGAAGTAATGTATTAAACAACCAAGGAATGTATCCATGAACAATGAAAAATCCCAAGATTTTTGTAATTGGGAAAACTTCCGAGAGTGAATGTAATTAAGCCCCAAATGTATGAGATTTTTCTATAAGTTAGTCTTGAGTGCTAGACATCTTCCTTGCCGGTCTGCAACTCGAGCACATTTAGATTTTATATAACCCAACTTAGGAAATTAAAAGCCAATTGCCTTGAATTATTGATTGTTGCATCTGATGTGATTTATATTCTTTATGTCCTTCCTTTGACAGGTTAAAATATGTTTATGGACAGTTACATTATATTGAAGTTCAAGACAAACAATTATGCAGCAGCAGTTGTTTCAGGTGCACGAAGAACTTGTTGCAGTAAGCGCGCTGCAAGACGTTGAGATATTCCACCAACTACACGCCCTCCAATACTGCGTGCTTCTGGTTCTTGAAGTACCTGCTCAAGTATGGTTTAACAATTAGCAGCAAGGACAAACTCTTATCTTCAGAAATACAAAACCCTTCTTCAATGGAGTGAGGTTGGAACACATTTTTGGTGAAATTTTGCAACTTGGAAAAAAAAACAGTTTTCAGTGTTCTGAACCGAACACCAACTTAGAAGCTTGAATATGGCGAAAACATCAAATGCTGAATAACACATCAATGCAATTACTATGGTATATAACACTAGTAAGCATCATGCTTAACCAACAAAGCCTTTTCCCACCCTCCCACACTAAATGAAGAACAATGGACAAGTGCATTTCTAAACAAAAGATTCACACACATATTATCCATGTATAATTATGGGTATATATATCATTTATATGTGCGAAGCCATCTTTGCATCATTCAGCTAAGAATACATGAACGTAGGGATGGCAATGGGGCGGGGCGGGGTGGTTTTAAGGTTGTGTGGGGCTGGTTGAAGTGGATTTTTTAAAAACTAATGTTGGGCAGGTTGCGGGTATATGTGATTTTATGCGGGTTCAAACTTATTTTCAAATTTTTATAACATTACATGTTATAAGAGTGATAAACATTATATATTAAGATAATTTCTTTAAAAAAAATGAATTTATTTGTATGAATTTTATTTTTAGTATCAAACTTAACTAGAAAAAGAAAATATTAATAGAATTATACGGGGAGGGTTCATGCAGGGCGGGTCTATGCGGGGCGGGGGTGGGTTGAAAATGAAAAAAATTGTTATGCGGGGCGGATTAAAGAATTTGCAGGTTAAGCTCAACCCACCCCACCCCCGCCTTGAACCGCTCCATTCCATCCTTACATGAACCACTTGAATCCAACTATCAAAATTACATTACATGGAAAGAGAGTGCTTCTAACCTGCAAAATTGGTTGCAAAAGATTCGGATCAAAATTCTCTGAGGATTGCAATAGTCCCCATATCTTGATCACCTGTGCCCTAAGTTCCATTAAGCTCTGTTGCTCAGCCGCACTTATTGTAAAGGGACCACTTGCATTTCCATTGAAAACAAAAGTCCTCATGGGACCAGGAACAGAATTAAATGATTCAATAGCTGAACCCAGAATAATAGCTTCACTGACACGGATTGCTTCTTTGATAACCAAATCCCTTAATTCTTTACCATCTGGACCCAACAACAACTTCAGGACAGGTTGCAACGCATCTTTTGCAGAAAAGTCCCTGTCTTTCTTTCCCTGGACAAGCAAGTTTTCAAGTCTACTCCACCTGTAATAACCAAGAGTAAGATCTTCATGTTGTTAGCAGCGCATCAGAAGAACGAACTAAGTTTAGTCAAGGAGCAAAAAAGGGAAAAGTGAAGCCTGCCTGAATTTCCCATCCTTGAAAAGTAACTCAATGAGAGCATCTCTCAGATATGGATTAGGATCTGTAAGAAGCCTTTTAGCAAAATATGGATATGAAGCAGCCAGTACTTTAAACTTAGGATCAGCATATAATGCTAAACCTTCTAAAACAGTGAGAGATCTCAAAATCAATGCGTAATAAGCCGGAACTGCATGAATTTCAAACAGCCAAAGCAGCAATGTCAGGCAAGATACAAACAATTGACTTGACTTATTATTTGCAACAATATCTTGTTAAAGTTTATCCGTTAAGCATTTCAAATATTGATCAGCATACATTTGATTGCAAGACTAGCACCTCACCATTAAAGGGATATTGATATAACACAGCACCCAGACCATCTACAAGTGTTTTGAAGTTAAGCTCGCTTACTGTTGAATTAAGTGCATCATCGAAGAAGTCTCGCAATGCTGGTACAATTGGAGAAACATCCACATTGGGAGACAAAAAGTCTAAAGCATAGTAGTCACGAGCCATCGCTTCATAATCCCGATTGACCATGTGAACAACATGACCAATAATAGCAAATCTTGCTTCTTCAGGAGTTTCACTCATCATCCCAAAATCAAGAAAAGCAAGCTTCCCCTCAGGTGTTGCCAAAAGGTTCCCAGGATGAGGATCAGCATGAAAATAACCATACTCGAGCAGCTGTCTGAGACTGCATTGGATGCCCGTATTTACCAGATCCAAAACCTTTAGCCCTTGCCTCTCAATAGCTTCTTGCTCGTTCAACTTGACACCTTCAACCCACTCCATTGTTAATACCTTCCCACTTGTGTAGTCCCAAAAAATATCGGGAACAAGAACATCTTCTTTGTCAGCGTACAACTTTTTAAATCTCCTTGCATTCTGCCCTTCCTGCATTAACCTGTCAAAATTAACATTCAAACCCAGAGGAATGTTGTAGAAGTTTATCAACTCCGCAGCTCTTCTTCATCAACACTACCTTGACTCCAGATATATAAAGTTAAATCATCCAATATGCATCCATTTAAAGAATTATCTAAAGAGTGTTTCAAAAACTAACCTGTACATAGTTGAGCTCTTGATAAACTCTGCGAGCAAATTCATCAATAAGAGCAACAATGTCACTTGAAATTATGTCAACATATTTATTAATCAGGATGCCTACTCCCCTTATTAGGTAGAAGTCTAATCCTATTGCTTCTTCAATACCTGGCCGTTGCACCTTCACAGCAACGACCTGGCCCGAGTACTTAAGTTGAGCTTTATAAACTTGACCAAGACTGGCTGCAGCAATAGGTGATGGAGATATAGATGAGTAGACAGTTTCAAGCGGACAACCCAATTCTCTCTCAATGCATGAAAATGCTTGTGCATCTGGAAATGTTGGCAAAGCATCCTGCTCAGTAGTTAAAAGGTCAAGTTTATTTGGGCAATCAAAGGTTGTATTTCAGTTAGAAACATTATAAGCTGATAACAAGTTATATATCAAGGTTTTCAGTAGAAAGTCAATGAAGCCGAGATATAAAGAAAAAGTAAGGTAAGCTATAAATAGTGATTAGCCTAGTGTATTTCCACCTTTCATTTTGCTTTTCAATCAAATAAAAGATTCCATTGATAATAACAAGGCCAACTTGGCCGTATACAAGTGGTATACTAAGAGAAAATGATCAAAATGATCCTTCATGTATAGGGGTTGGATTATGTTGATCCTTAATATATATCACTTGATAGAAATATTCCTTAATGTATGTAAAATGGGTATCATTTTGGTCCTAAGCCCTAACTTTAACTTTTCTCTGTTAAAAAATTGACGTCTCCCTCCCAAACTCATCTCTCTCTTCTCCCGCCCCTTCTCTGGTTCTTCCGTAGATGTTCTTTCAAATTGTGAATTCTAGTCCACCTCATATATGCAGCCTAAAAAAAACATTTTTTTTCTCCTCCTTTTAAGTAATTTCTAGCTTCTGGGTCAACTGAAACTGAAAATTCATTTGGACTAGGTGAAAGGGCAAAAACAAAGCTCACCTATTAATTTCATGTTTCATTGAATTAACCAATTAGTTCATCCAATCCAAAAATCATCTAATTCATTCAAAAGAGATAACAAATTAACAGTAACAAATAATGGAGAATTTTTGCTATTTTTTTCACTCGTCAACTCTTCATCTTCCTTTAGAAAAATTCAATACTCATTGTGATGGGAGGGGCTTGTAGAAGACTTAATCTTTATTCATGCTCATTGTGGTAACTGTTGGTTGTTAGACGTCTACAAGGAGTCAAATTTCAAATAATTTTCGATAGATATGAACTTTTACAAATAGGTGGAAAAAATAAAATTTCATCTATTTTAAGGATCAATGAAACATTACACAAAAGATAGTTTAAAATGAAAAGAGAAGTTTTTTAAAAAGAATCTATTTAAGATGGCAGTTAAGAGAGAAGTAGAAAGGGAGGCAGCAATCAAGGAGAAGACAGGGATGAGCTTGAGAAATTGGCGTTAGTTTTTGACAGAGAAAAGTTAAATTTAGGGCTTAGGACAAAAATGATACCCATTTTACATACATTAAGGACTATTTCTATCAAGTTTATTTCTATCAAGTGATATATATTAAGGATCAACATAATCCAACCCCTATACATGAAGGACCATTTTGATCATTTCCTCGGTATACTGATGGTCGGGCAAAAATGCATATATTCTTTGCCTCACATTTAGTATTTTTATTATCGTGTCTTATTAGTGTTAACTCTATGGATTGTAATATTCATATGTTTTGATACGTAGGAATGTCTTGATGGAATTAGACCCTAAACAAGAGAAAAAGAAGCAAAAAGGAACCAAAAACGATCCAGGAAGAATCGACGTTGCAAAGCATCACAAAAGATGCGGAAAATGGTCAAATCGAAAAACATGGATTCGAATGCATGAAATGGTTTTTGCGAAATATTACAAGAATATGTGGTTTGATTCTTTCCATCAATCTACCAGTTTTCAGCTCGCATTAAATATGGGCCTGTTGGTTTTATTTAACCCATTTTTGCTCAGCCCATTCATAACCCACCCAAAACCAAACTAGCTCACTCATTTCCCAGCACACAGTGAACTATACTAACTAAGCCAAAATTATGTTTGTAATGGAAATTCACGGAAATTCCACAAGGATAATATTAGGACACGCATTCACTATACAGGAAAGAAGCAGGCAGGGAGAAAATACCTGCAGCTCCGAGAGCTCCTCAAGGTACTCGGGTGGGCATAAATCAGGCCTAGTGGATAAACCCTGACCAATTTTAACAAATGTAGGCCCCAATCTGGTGAAAGTCTGCCTAAGTTCAATGGCACGCAATCTCATTTTCCGATCAAGCTCCCCGTTCAACTGGTCAAGCCATACTTTTAGGGCGAATGAACCAAGTCCATTGAATATTTGAAGAGCTCTTCTCAGTACCTACGAAGCAATCAAACAAATTGGACTTGCATCTAAATTTCTAGTCTGAAGCGAAATCAATTTAAGTTCGTTATTTAGTGATTTACCTTAATTGGGCGAGAGCCATACTTGTTGGATAACAAATCAGGGCTATAAACAGAAGCATCCGCAGCACGTGTCATAGCTCTGGCTTCAGATTGCATATCGTCGGCTCGATCTCTGCTAGATGGACCAACTTGAAGGGTTCGCCCAGTAACATTACTGTTCCCGGCTACATCTCTAATTGCTGGTACTTGCTGAGGCCTCGCCTCCACCAGAGCTGCTCGAGGAGGAGTTAGTCTTAACTTAACTCTCCGTCCGCCGGAGCTATTCGCTCCTGAAAGCCGAACCGCATCGGCGCAGGAAAGCAGCATAATATGATGATTGGCAGTGAACAGTCTGACAGACGCTGCCGGTGGAGAAACTAACTGTATGGAAAGGGTAGGAAGTACAGGTGGAGCAACAACGAATGAATCACCTTGCTAATATTGCATAATTTCTCAATAATTCCATTATTATCTGGCCCATATTATTTTTCCACCATTCCCTGTTACGTGGCTGCACTTTGTACGCAAATAATGAAAAAAAAATGGGAGAGCACGAGTTTGATTTGGTATGATTATTTTTAGGGAAATTGACAAATTAGTCACTATTTCTAACATAATTATTAAAAACATCTATATTTTAAAATAATTATTAAAAATAGTTTAATATTTTAAAAAATAAAATCATGCGCAAATTAAACCTATTTTTTTACTCTATTATCTGTTAAACAAAATTATCATCATTACCCACTTGTCCCTTTGTCTAGGTTTTACCCCGAATCGCTCATTTCTCTCTCTTCCTTTTTTTTCACCATTGTTATCTCATTTCTTTGTTCAAGAAAATCAACTCTTCCAATTTCATACACTTTGTTCAAGAAATTTGTGATAAAGGTAAATTCGAATAATTCAAAATACAATTAATTCAAAAGATTTTTCACTCATTGATAAAGGTAAATTCGAAGTCAACAAGTATTTTGTGAGATTTCTTGTGATTTTGTTTTCATATTCACCAAGTATTTTGTATTTTGAATTATTCGTCTTTAAACAATATTGTTCGATTGTTTTGTGAGGTTGTTTTCATATTCACCAAGTATTTTATGAGATTCCCCTCTTTTATATATTTCAGATTTTTCGTCTTTTAAACACCATTGTTCATTATTTTTGTGATTTTGTTCTCATATTTGAGATTTAATAGATTGTATTAATCTACATTAGCATTCATACATCATATATTATTTGATTTTTTATACATTCATATTTAAAAAATTTAAATTTTGCTTATAGGGTTACTAATATATGCAGAAGTGAATATGGATTTGAATTTGGGTTTGGTGAAAAAAATCGGAAAAAAAAAACATAGCAGACGAAGAAGAAGAAGAAGAAAAAAGAGAGAGTCGGAGAAGAATGTTGAATTGTATTCATATTAATTTTTGTTTGGCAATTGTTTCTCTTTTACTAAACATTTATATTTTTATTAAGAACATTATATTTCTTTTTTAGTTTGTAGTCATTCAAATAGGTATATCAAATGGATTTGTATTTCTTAAGCATAGATGTATCCTATTTTTTTCACAGCCAATTTGTAGTATTTATTTTTTTGAATATTGTATCCTTCCTCAATAGATTGTATTATTTCCACTATGTATGCTATTTTTTTCCCCAGAATCTTGTATATCTATTTCTTCATAGTCAATTTGTTTTTTTTTTAGAAAATTGTATCCTTCCTCAACAGATTGTATTATTTTCACCATGTATGCTTCTTTTTTTTCAAGAATCTTGTATCCTTTCATAAATTATATTCATATGTAATAATTAGATTAAATTGGGATACAATCAGTAATATTTTTGTAATACGAATAAAAGAAAAATATATTTGGTAGTCTTGTTGTACAATTTTGATCACTGTGATACAATTTGTAGTTTTCACTATGAAAGTAAAATATCAATTTTAATTTGAATGGTAAAGTGAGCACATAAAATGTAAAATTATTGATATACAATTACGATGAAAACATAATAAAAAGAAAGTTGATCCAATCGAATGAGAAAGGTGATTTCTTATGTCCTTTTTAAAAAATATTATCTCCCTTGATTTTCTCATTTCTGTTATTAAATAATTGTATTCTTGCAAATCAAACAAATAAAAAAATACATAACAAACTAAAACATTTACATTTTAAATAAATATTGGCATATTGAAAATTTTCCATTTTTTAAACAAAAAGTGTGTGGATCTACCAGGTCATTAAAGAGAGGCTTGTAAAAAATTTAGAAAAAAGAAGTGATCGAAAATTATATTAGCGAAAAATCTATTGACAAACAACTACGAAAAATTCAAAAATCGTCCAATTTATGTTAAGTGACCCTAAATACTTAAAAAAATGGTATGGATCATGATGATGCTATATGTATTCTTTCCCAAGGTCATGTAAAGAATTTAGAAAAAAAAAGTGCTTGAAAACCACATCACCGAAAAATTTATTGACTAACACATACAAAACACTGAGAAAATGACTTAATTCCTATTGAGTGGCTCCAAAATGCCAAAAAAGTGATGTGAACCATGGTGAACTTATACGTATTGTTCCACAAAGTCATTATTGAGGGTCAGGTAAAAGTTTTTAAAAAAAAGTGAAACAATAACACCAAAAAATTCAATGACTAACACAAAAGAAAAACTAAGAAAATCACTTAATTATTTTTCATGCGGAAATAGGCGTTAAAAAAATGGTGTGAGTATACGTGGTGGTTGCACAATTCATTACGAAGATCCTCATAAAGTTTTTTCAGAAAAAAAAAGTTTGATACTACGAGGCGCCAGATCCATGGGTTAATACAAACAAAAAATTGAGGAATTCGGGTAATTCCTAAAATAAATGCATGTAAATGCAGAAATAAGAGTTAAAAAAAATTGTGTGAGTATATGTGGTAGTTCCCCGACTCATTACGGAGGTCCTCATAATTTTTTTTCGGAAATTTTTTTTGGGTGCTCCGACGCGCCAAATCCATGGTAGTCACGAAAAATTGAGGAATTTGGGTAATTTCTAAAAAAAAACCTGTAAATGCGGAAATAAGAGTTAAAAATATGATATGACTATACGTGGTGATTTTCCAACTCATTACGAGATTCCTCATAAAGTTTTTGCAGAATTCTTTTTTTGGGTGCTCTGAGGTGCAAGATCAATGGGCTAACACATGAAAAATTGAGAAATTTGGGTAATTCCTAAAAATGGGCCTGTAAATGCGGAAATAGGGGTAAGAAATGGTGTGAGTATACATGGTGGTTCCCCAACTCATTACGGAGGTACTCATAAAAAAAATTTGGAATAAAAGTTTGGGTGCTCCGTGGCGCCAGATCCATGAGCTAATACACATGAAAAATTGAGAAATTTGGATAATTTCTAAAAAAGGGTCTGTAAAAGAGGAAATAGGTGTTAAAAAATTGTGTGAGTATACGTGGTTCTTCAACTAAGTACGGAGGTCCTCATAAAGTTTTTTATTGAATTTTTTTTTGGGTGCTTTGGCGCGTAATTCCTAAAAAAAAGTCTGTAAATGAGGAAAAAGATGTTAAAAATGGTGTGAGTAATACATGGTGGTTCCCCAACTCATTACAGAAGTCCTCATAAAGTTTTTTTAGAAATTATTTCTGGGGCGGCAGATCTGTGGGCTAATACACACGACAAATCGAGGAATTTGGGTAATTCCTAAAAAAGAGCTCGTAAATGCGGAAATAGAAATTAAAAAAATGGTGTGAGTAGACGTGATAGTTTCCCAACTCATTACTGAGGCCCTCGTAAAGTAATTTCAGAAAAAAAGTTTGGGTGCTTCGGGCGTCAGATCCATGGGCTAATATACACGAAAAATCAAAATATTTGGGTAATTCCTAAAAAGAGGTCTGTAAATGCGGAAATAGGCATTAACAGAATGGTGTGAGTATATGTGGTGGTTTCCCTAACTCATTATGGAGGTCCTCATAAAGTTCTTCCAGAAAAAAAATTGGGTGCTCAGGGGTGCCAGATCCATGGGCTAATACACACGAAAAATCGAGGAATTTGGGTAATTCCTAAAAAAGGTTTGTAAATGCGGAAATAAGTGTTAAAAAAATTGTGTGAGTATACGTGATGGTTCCCTAACTCATTATGGAGGTCCTCATACAGCTTTTTCAGAAAAATATTTTGGGTGCTACGGGGCCGCCAGATCTATTGGCTAATACACACGAAAAATCAAGGAATTTTGGTAATTCCTAAAAAAAGCAATTAAATGCGAAATTAGCCGTTAATGAAATGGAGTGAGTATACGTGGTGGTTCCCCAATATATTACACATGTCCTTATAAAGTTTTTAAATTTTTTTTTTGGGTGATTCGAGGCACCAGATCCACGGGCTAATACACAGGAAAATTGAAGAATTTGGGTAATTTATAAAAAAAAGGCATGTAAATGCGAAAATAGGCGTTAAAAATAATGTAGGTATACGCAGTGGTTCCCCAACTCATTACAGAGGTCCTCACAAAGTTTTTTCAAATTTTATTTTTGAGTTCTTTGAGGCGCCAGATCCTAGGCTACTACATACGAAAAATTGAGGAATTTGGCTATTCCTAAATAAGGGCCTGTAAATGCGGAAATAGGTGTTAAAAATGGTGTGAGCATACGTGGTGGTTCCCTGACTCCTCACGGAGGTCCTCAGAAAGTTTTTTCAAATATAATATTTGGGTTCTCTGGGATGCAAGATCCATGTGCTAATACACACGGAAAATAAAAAAAATTGGGTTATTCCTAAAAAAGGCATGTAAATGCGGAAATAGGCATTAAAAATGGTGTGAGTATATGTGATGGTTTTCCTAACTCATTACGGAGTTTCTCATAAAGTTTTTTCGAAATTGTTTTTGGGTGCTTCAGGGCACCAGAACCATGGATTAACACACGAAAAATCGAGGAATTTGGGTAATTCCTAAAAAAGGTCCTATAAATGAGGAAATAGGCCTTAAGAATGTTGTGAATATATGTGGTGGTTCCCCAACTCATTACAGAGGTCCTCATAAAGTTTTTTAGAAAAATATTTTGGGTACTACGAGGCGACAGATCCATGGGCTAATACACACAAAAAAATAGAGGAATTTAGGTAGTTACTGAAAAAGGGCCTGTAAATGCAGAATAGGCGTTAAAAATTATATGAGTATACGTGGTTGTTCACCAACTCATTACGGAGGTCCTCATAAAAAAAATTAGAAATTATTATTGGGTGCTCCGGTGTGCCAGATCCATGGGAACACACGAAAAATTAAGAAATTTGGGTAATTACTAAATAAGAGTTTGTAAATGCGGAAACATACGTTAAAAATGGTGTGAGTATACGTGGTGGTTCCCCAACTCATTACGAAGGTCTTTAAAAAAAAAATTAGAATTTTTTTTGGGAGTTCCGAGGCACCAGAACCATGGGCTAATACACACGAAAAATTGAGGAATTTGGGTAATTCCTAAAAAAGGACTGTAAATGCGGAAATATCTGTTAAAAATGGTGCGAGTATACGTGGTGGTTCCCCAACTCATTACGGATGTCCTCATAAAGTATTTTAAACAGTTTGTTTCTTTATATTGCACTTATTTTAAATTGCTTTGTATTGAAATGAGTTCAGTCAGGTTGAGTTGAGTTGAGCAGGTAAGTTCTTCAGTTTCTTTCAGATTCTCCTCAAGCCTATATTGTTTTAGCATTCCAACTCGCATACTCGTAAATTCAATGTACTGATTCCAGTTGGCCTGCATCGTCATATGATGCAGACACAGGTAACTAGGATCGGCATTTCAGCGCACCGTTGATCCAGTGAGCAGTTCAAAGTCAGTCGGTGAGCCTCCTTGCATTCCGGAGGACTTTTTTATTCGTTTTTTAGTTTAGTTCATTAGGATGTTGTGGGGTTTGTCCCAACATCCATCTTAGTTGTTTTAGAGGTTTCATAGATAGTTAGTAGTCCAGTAGTCTTTGCATTATCATTCTTATGTTAAAGACTTGGGTTGCCACTTTTGGCCAAGTTGAATGTTTAATCTTTAAAACATTCTCAGTTATATTATTATTCAGTTCAGTTAAGTTCATTGATCATTATAGATAATCATGCCTCCACGAAGAGCAGTCAAAGGTCGTCCAGCTAGGAGGAGTGTTGAGGAACAAGAGTTACCTAATGCATCTGAAGTGAAACCGCAAGGAGAAGTTACTAATGCTGAGTTCAGAGAGGCTATAAGGATGCTCAGTCAAGTTATGACCAACCAAGCTGGACAACAAAGAGGAGCTCGACAAGAAGAGGTTGATACTTCAAGGATTCGTGAGTTCTTGAGGATGAATCCTCCAAGTTTCACTGGTTTCAGCACTACTGAGGATCCAGAGAACTTCATTGAGGAACTGAAAAAGGTATTCGACGTGATGCATGTTGCTGATACTGAGAGAGTTGAGCTAGCTGCATGCCAGATGAAAAATATTGTTAGGACTTTGTTTGATCAGTGGAAAGGGGGTAGAGCTGAGGATGCACCACCTGTGAGTTGGGCATGTTTAGATGAGGCTTTCTTGGGGTGTTTCTTTCCCCGAGAACTGAAAGAGGCCAAGGTACATGAGTTCCTCACACTTAAGCAAGATTCTCTAAGCGTTTATGAGTATGGGTTGAAATTCACCCAACTGTCTCGCTATGTTCCAGAAATGGTTGCGGACATGAGGAGTATGATGAGTCTGTTTGTTGCTAGGTTGTCCCATCTATCAAGCAAAAAGGGTCGGGTAGCAATGCTTATTGGGGACATGGACATTTTGAGGTTGATGGTCTATGTGCAGCAAGTAGAGGAAGAAAAGTTGAGGGATAGAGAGGAATTCAAGAACAAGAGGGCTAAGACAGGGAATGAATCCGGGCAGCATAAAAGTAATGCCAACCGGTCATCCTTCCAACAGAAGCAGAACGGACCTGCTCCATCATCTTCTAGTGCACCTACACCTAGGAAAAAAGGTGAGTACAATGGTCAGAATTCCAGAGCTAAGCCTGCCTATTCACAGGGTAGTGTGGCGTAAGCGGGTAGTAAGCCTCCTGCCTGTGCCAAGTGTGGTAGGAACCACTCAGGTATTTGTCGTGAGGGCTTCACTGGTTGTTTCAAGTGTGGTCAGACTGGGTATTTCATGCTAGAGTGTCCAAAGAACAAGCAGGAAAATGGTAATGGGGGCAATAGAGCCCAGTCTTCTTTAGTTGCTCCACCAGATAGAACTGCACCTAGAGGGGCAACTTCCAGTAATGGCGGATGAACAAACCGCTTATATGTTATCAACAGTTGCCAAGAGCAAGAGGATTCACCAGATGTTGTCACTGGTATGATTCGAGTCTTTGACTTTACTGTTTATTCCTTGCTAGATCCAGGAGTGAGTTTATCTTTTGTAACTCCATATATTGCTATGAACTTTGATGTTATTCCTGAGCAACTTAGTGAACCATTCAGTGTCTCTACGCCTGTTGGTGCGTCTATTCTAGCAGAGAGACTCTATCGTGATTGTCCTATTTCCGTCAATCACAAGAGTACCATGGCTGATTTTAGGCATGGTAGATTTTGATGTCATTCTTGGTATGGACTGACCTCATACCTGTTATGCCTCAGTTGATTGTAGAACTCGAGTAGTCAAATTTTAGTTTCTAAATGAGCCAGTCTTAGAGTGGAAAAGCAGTTTAGTAGTGCCTAAGGGTCGTTTCATTTCATACCTTAAGGCAAGGGAGTTAGTTTCTAAGGGGTGTGTCTAGCACTTAGTTCGAGTTAATGACTCAAGTGTTGAGGTACCTCATATTCAGCCAATTCCAGTAGTAAAAGAGTTCTCAAAAGTCTTTCCTGATCATCTTCCCGGAGTCCCTCCTGAGAGAGATAGATATCAGTATAGATCTTCTTCCTGATACTCATCATATATCTATTCCGCCATACAGAATGGCACCAGTAAAGTTGAAAGAGCAGTTAAAGGATCTTTTAGATAAGGGCATTATTCGACCAAGTGTCTCATCTTGGGGTGCTCCGGTCTTATTTGTGAGAAAGAAAGATGGTTCCCTTAGGATGTGTATAGATTACCGTCAATTGAACAAAGTTACCATCAAGAATAAGTATCCTCTTTCGAGAATCAATGATCTTTTTTATCAGCTTCAGGGTGCTTCATGTTTCTCAAAAATTGACCTCAGATCAGGCTATCATCAATTAAGAGTAAGGGAATGTGATATTCCAAAGACAGCATTCAGAATCAGATATGATCATTATGAGTTTTTGGTCATGTCCTTTGGTTTGACCAATGCACCAACAACGTTCATGGATCTTACGAATAGAGTCTCCAAACCTTATTTAGATATGTTTGTTATCGTCTTCATTGATGACATACTAATCTATTCAAGGAATGAAGAAGATCATGCTAGTCATCTCAGAATAGTTCTTCAGACTTTGAAAGATAGAGAGTTGTATGCCAAGTTCTCTAAGTGTGAGTTTTGGCTTGAGTCTGTGGCGTTCTTGGGCCACATAGTTTCTGGTGAAGGAATTAGAGTTGATACTCAGAAAATTGAAGCAGTGCAGAATTAGCCTAGACCCACATCCGCAACTGATATTAGGAGTTTCTTGGGTTTGGCTGGCTATTATAGAAGGTTTGTAGAGGGCTTCTCGTCTATTTCGTCCCCTTTGACGAAGTTGACTCAGAAAATAGTGAAATTTAAATGGTCTGAAGCTTGTGAGAAAAACTTTCGGGAATTGAAAAAGAGGTTGACTACTGCCTCAGTTTTGACCTTACCAGAAGGTACTCAAGGTTTTGTGGTGTACTGTGATGCATTTAGAGTTGGTTTGGGTTGTGTCTTAATGCAGAATGGTAAAGTTATAGCTTATGCCTCCCGACAGTTGAAAGTTCATGAGAAGAACTACCCAACCCATGACTTTGAGTTGGCTGTTGTAGTATTCGCGTTGAAGATATGGCGTCATTACTTGTATGGTGTGGTTAGAATTACTCAAGGATTATGACATGAGTATTCTTTATCACCTAGGTAAGGCTAATGTTGTTGTTGATGCCTTGAGCAGATTGTCTATGGGTAGTACTGCCCATGTTAATGAAGAAAAGAGAGAGTTAGCGAAAGATGTGCATAGACTTGCACGCTTAGGAGTCCGACTAATGGATTCCACAGAAGGAGGAGTAGTGATGTTGAATGGGGCTGAATCTTCATTAGTGTCAAAAGTGAAAGAAAAGCAAAACCAAGATCCCATTTTGCTTGAATTGAAGGCAAATGTTCATAAGCAAAAAGTATTAGTTTTTGAACAAGGGGGAGATGGTGTATTAAGATATCAAGGTAGATTGTGTGTACCTATAGTGGATGGACTCCAAGAGAGGATCATGGAGGAAGCTCATAACTCCAGATATTCAATTCATATGGGTTCTACAAAGATGTATCGTGACTTGAGAGAGGTTTATTGGTGGAATAATATGAAGAAGGGCATTGCAAAATTTGTTGCTAAGTGTCCAAATTGTCAACAAGTTAAAGTAGAGCACCAAAGGCCCTGTGGTTTGGCTCAGAATATAGAACTTCCGGAATGGAAGTGGGAGATGATTAATATGGAATTCATCACAGGGTTACCAAGGTCTCGCAGGCAGCATGATTCTATTTGGGTGATTGTCGATAAAATGACGAAATCAGCCCACTTTTTGCTGGTAAAGACTACCCATTCAGCAGAAGATTATACCAGGTTATATATTCAAGAGGTGGTAAGACTTCATGTAGTCCTAGTCTCCATTATTTCAGATAGAGGTGCACAATTTACTGCACAGTTCTGGAAATCTTTTCAGAAAGGCTTGGGTTCAAAGGTGAACTTAAGTACTGTCTTTCATCCTCAGATTTATGGGCAAGCAGAGCGCACTATTCAGACATTAGAAGATATGTTGAGGGCTTGTGTGATTGATTTCAAAGGAAATTGGGATAAACACGTACCTCTCATTGAGTTTGCTTACAACAACAGTTACCACGCTAGTATCCAAATGGCTCCATATGAAGCTCTTTATGGGAGAAGATGCAGATCTCTTATTGGATGGTTTGAAGTTGGTGAAGCAGGGTTGATAGGAACAAATTTAGTTCATCAAGCTATGGAGAAGGTGAAAGTGATTCAAGAAAGGTTTAA
This sequence comes from Solanum chiquidenum, assembly GCA_029582725.1. NCBI lineage: Eukaryota > Viridiplantae > Streptophyta > Magnoliopsida > Solanales > Solanaceae > Solanum > Solanum chiquidenum. The sequence continues at coordinate 45,385 of JAJOOS010015560.1, forward strand.
AACGGCACATAGTCGTCAAATATCCTACACTGATGTTAGGAGAAGGGTGTTAGAGTTCGAAGAAGATGATTGGGTATATTTGAAAGTTTCACCCATGAATGGTGTTATGAGGTTTGGTAAGAAGGGGAAGCTTAGTCCCCGGTATATTGAACCTTATCGCATAGCCAAAAGGATTGACACTGCAGCTTATGAGTTGGAGCTACCACGAGAGTTAGCAACGGTTCATCCGGTATTTCACGTCTCCATGTTGAAAAAGTGCATTGGCGATCCTTCGTTGATCATACCAACTGAAAAACTTGGGATCAAGGATAACTTATCTTATGCGGAGATTCTTGTTCAGATTCTAGATAGCCAAGTTCGCAAGTTGAGAACAAAGGAGATAGCATCAGTCAAAGTCCTTTGGAGGAACCAATTTGTTAAGGAAGCTACTTGGGAAGCTGAGGAGGATATGAAGAAAAGATATCCACATCTCTTTGAATCCGAAGAGAGTGCATATCAAGATCGATCAAGAAAACTCATAACGTTGGGACCGTTCTCCCACGTGCCAAGCATATTTATTTCAGTTTGGATTTGTTCTAAAAGCATTTGAATATTGATGATCTTGATATCTATTCTTGAATTCATATATTGTTCTTGAATTTGACTAAGTTGCGAAGTTTCTGAGTTCGTTACGTCGCATCATAGGGTCGTTTTGAGTTAAGTTCTTAGGTACATTTGTTGGGTATCTGTATCTAAAGTAATTTGAGAAAAAGAACCGAGTTTGGGTGAATTGGGGTTGGAAAACGAAGAAGAAATTTCGTCGGACGAAATTAAGGGGTGGCCGCGCGTCGCACTTCTAGTGCCCAGAATTGAAATTTCAGCTTCGAGTCGTGGAGCTGACACGAGGTGTTCTGCCTCAAAAGACGTTTTTAGAACCAAAATTAAATTATGCCTCCGCATCGCGGACCCACATTCAAATCTTTATTTTTAGTCTTTTCTCATGTTTAGCTATCTACAATCATTCCTAAACAACATTAGATCTCCTTGAATCCATAATTTAATTCAAGGATCAGTTAAGAGTCAAGTCAAGAGTAGTTAAGGTCAAAGTCAAGATAAGTCAAGAGTCAAGTTAAGATAAGTTCTTAAAGTTTTCAAAAGTTTTTCACGAATGTTTTAAATTTGTTTTAAAACTTAAGTTTTGAGTTCAGTAAGAAGTAAAGTTGAAGTTCTTTTTTTCAAAGAAGTATATGGAGACTATGTATTCCCAAAGAGATTTTAAAATGTTTTTACATTTAAATAAGAACGGAAACTGAGATTTCCAAAGAGCCTTCGGGCTAGTTTTCAGAAAAGAGTAATAATTTTCGAAATGAAGCAAATAGGGAAACTGAGATTTCCAAGATATCCTTTGAGCTAAGTTTTTTAGCACTGATCTCAAATCACAGAAGAAGTATATTTTTTAAAAAACATAAGAGCTAATATATTTTGGGAGTAGTATTGAGCACTGATATGAGGGAGAGTTCAGATAACTCACAGCCCCCATAAATCATGTAGCCACCATGGGTAGAAAAGGGTCATACTTTTTAGATGAACCCTTTTCACAATACACTAGAAGATCCATTTAGTATTTCAGGTCCTATACCTTTGGCCGGGTATAGGATGCGCTGGCAGCGTTGTAGCACCCCGACTTTTCGAAACGTATAAATTGACTCATATCTTCGTGGAAAGACCAGGAAGGTGGGTAATAAATTAAGAATAATGTGTTATGTGATATTTTAAGTGTTCAAGTGTTGTATCTCAAGTTTTGAAGTTAGGTAAGTGGCAAAATAAAGGTTGGCGAAAGTTACCGTAAATTCCTTTTTAAAGATTTGTCTGAAATTTGGGTCAAATGTCTCAGACGTTTTCTCCCAATCTATTAAGATTTATGGTTCCCACGACCTATCGAATCGAAGGTCTATGAGTCTAGTTTCCAACGCATCAAACCGTTTGTTAATACGACTTCAGAATAGAGAGATATTTGCGTTTTCGTGGAACTGCGCAAGCAGGCACGTGAGGTGGGGCCCTAAGTCGGTGGAATGTTACATATATCTTCTTCTTCGACCTTTTTATACATTTTAAAGCTAAAAACCAAAGAAATTAGAGAAACCCATTTCTAGGATCAAGTGAAGTATAGATTTTCTCGACTTAAGTCCTTGACGAAA
>JAJOOS010015561.1:0-59332 GCA_029582725.1 Solanum chiquidenum
TCTATATCTCCAGTGAATCCCCCCCCCCCCCCCTCCTTCTTCAAATCTTCAAGTGATGTCATTTAACTTCAGGAACTGATTGCAGCTGCTTGCTTTTCTTTATTACACTAGGTGGCATTGGGGGTTGTGTAGATGCTGGAAACATGGGCTTGCGAGGTTATCATATGACATCCAGCAATGGAGGTTTGACTAGTTTTCTGCATCCACCCATTCCTCAAGGGCACCCAGGACTTCATCATCTGCCACCTAATATTCAAGGAATGAGAGGCCAGCCTATCACGTTCCCTCCGCAAGTGACAGCATCATCCTCACACAGACACCTACCAAATAATTCGTCCAATTTCACCACTAACCTAATGCAAGGCGCTGTAGAGGCAGGACCCAGATATATGCCCTCCCTACCAACTGGCTTTGGGTTGTATAGACCTCATCGAAGGGCTATCGTGCTTGAAAGAAATACTAGACATCAGAACCTTCCTAACATGAGAGTTCTGCCAGAAGATGTAAACTTTTCTCTGTTTGACCATATCTCGTTACTTCCTTTGTCATTATTGTTGTCTATTGATGCATTTGTTTGATGTTAATAGAATTGAATGCTAATGGGTTTATCTCTTCATGGTTGTTAAATGTAGGGAGTGGCAATGCTGGATGTTTCGGGCTACCATGAAGTTAGCAATACCATTGATCAGCACAGAGATATGCGTTTAGACGTAGATCACATGTCCTACGAGGTGAGCAATAGGTTTCTTGATTATATTACTGTCTCAGATTTGTCCTGATGGTTAATCAGTACTTGCGAAGTCTCTATTTTGTTTGTATGTTAATTACTAGTTCGGAGTTATTGTCTGCTCTGCAATTAATTTGCATAACATCTAATAATAAAATTTCTGCAACTTTAAAATTCTATTCCAGGAGCTTCTTGCACTGGGGGAGCAGATTGGCAATGTAACAACTGGATTGTCAGATGAAATAATTGTTATCCGTTTGAAAACAAGATCATTTTCGCTCCCCGTTATTCCTTGCACCCTGGAAACTGCTGCATGTTTGGATCACGAAGCTGATTTCTGTGTCATATGCCAGGTATTAACACTAACTTATACTTTGAGTAGGATTAGGTTTGCCTGTGATTTTTGCAGGGATCACTCTGGGGATGGCTCTACTTCAGTCTCCTTTTCTCCCGTCCATTTTTATATTAGGTGCTGATTAAGTACACTAACCAAGAAAAATCAGATGGGTGTAAGCTCTTACTCAAACAATCGCATTAGTAGGTTTTAGTTAGTTACTCCCTCTGTTTCAGTTTGTTTGCCTTTACCTTTTAGTCCGTTTAAAAAAGAATGCCTCTTCCCTTTTTTGATAATTCTAACTTTCCACATGACATATTTAAGACCACAAGATTAAAGGGTATTTTGGTTCATTTTACATATCTTTAGTTTAAGACCACAAGTTTCAAAAGTCTTCTTTATTTTCTGAAACTCTGTGTTAAGTCAAAACCAAACAAATAAATTGAAACGAAGGAGTGTCAAACTTCATTCCAAATGAACTTCCTAGGAAATGTTCTTATATCTCTTAATTTATGTTCTTATATCTACTAGTTATTCTTGTTTTCAGTATCTTTGATGAAGATATTCTTGTTTTAACTCTCTGATAATCGTCAATCTCTGAAATTGTTTTTTGTTCTCTCTCTTACTGTGGTTAAAGAAATTTCTTTTGATGCTTCATATAATAAGTCAAGTTTGGGAGACAGTGTATTAAGCAGAAGTATGAAGTTGGCAAATTGTCCCCTTATAATTCTTTTATTCTTGCTCCTAATAAAGAATTAATAATTTTACAAATCAATCCACTTGGAAAACTTTTGCATTTGGAATTGATATCTTTTTCTTTTCCTATATTTGTTGCAACTCTAGAAGTGACTGTATAAAATGTTATGGAGAAAGAATAGGTTGACATCTAAGTATAAGAACCATGCGTTCTCTTGGGTGGTGGTATCTATTTAAGCAATAGCATAGCGTAGTCTGTCAGCTGAACTGAAGAGGATGCTTTGGACTCCTTCCTCAATCTTTATAAGCTTAACTATCATCACAGTAGGATGCCGTCAATTATTTTTGGATTTCCACCAGGCAATGTATTGCCTTGGCTACTAAGATGTTTCTGTCCATCTTTTTTTCTGTTCACATAGAATGCTGTCTATCGTAATTTATGTTGTCTGGATTTGTAATGCATGATTATTTTCCAATTATGCACCGTTATGCTTTCCTATGGAGCTACATTTCCTTGTTTTCTTTCTTTTAGTTATCCTTACATCTCTGATGGCTTGCAATGTATATTTTGCCTTCAATTTCAGACTGATTACAACAAGCAAGAAACTATAGGAACTCTTGATTGCGGGCATGAATATCACGCGGAGTGCGTAAAGAAGTGGTTGGTTGTGAAGAACACTTGCCCTATCTGCAAATCCACCGGATTGTCAATAGAAAGAAAAGATTTGTGAATACAGGGAGTTGGTTGGTTGGTTGGTGGATGAATAATTATAAGAGTGGGACATTTTGTTCTCTTGTTAAATATTTGTTCTCTAACAAGAGGAGACCTGTATAATTATATATATATATTTTGTATATACTTTGGCTAGATGTTAGCATATAACTTGGTGACTTAATTTGTCACCTGAATTTGTACAGACCTCTTAATTTTGATGGAACCATGTGCATGTATTGTGAATTTTGTATAGACATCTGAAATTATTTTGTTCGACCGCGCATGATTACTGTATTCTTTCTGGATTAATGTGCCATCTTTGTACTGCAGATGGTATAACTACTTAGTGATATTTTCTGAAGCATACAGTACATTAATGTGTTCTTTAACTTGACATCAGTTAGTATGTGTGTCTTTCAACTTTGGTTGTGCATAAGAAGGTACTTATAAGAAGGTACTTAAAAGTATTATATGTGTCTTACACGAATTGTGTGAGATGCACACATCCTAAATGGCAAATTACGTGAGATTTGTCATATAGGACGTAAGTGTCTACTTGTTCAATTTTATAATAGTGTTTAAGTGTCTATCTTTTGCACATAGATGTAAAATGATGTCAAGCTAAAGGCATTATGTACTATATCTTTTTGTTGTGTTGAGCATGCTTATCGCTGTTGATATATTATCACTACTTGGGAAAATATTTAGGTGTTTATACCAAACTAAGCAAATTTACCCTTACGAGTTACAAAGTAAAGTGATGATATATAATTATATACACATAATATGTACTTTAATTTGGTCTCAACTCACGTTTATGCCCTTCAACTTTGAGTGTGCATAAATAGACACTTCAATTTGTATTAAATTAAACAAATAGACACACACTGGCATTCTATATGATAATTTGGGTCCTACGTGTATTATGTTACATAAAACTCATGTTTACTTGTTCATCTTTATACAAGTTTAAGCATCTACGTATGCACAACCACAGTTCGAGGGCATAAATGTGAAATGAGGTCAAGTTAAAGGGTATATTTATATATTATGTCTTTAAAAACTAAAGAAGACTCTTGAAAACATGTGAAAATTTGAAATTAACGAGGTGTCATAAAAAAGAAAAGATTTTTTTTAAAAAAATAAACTTAAAAGGAAAGTAAAACAACCAAATTAAAACAGAGGGAGCATAAGATAAAATGGCAACTAACTAAATCCTAAGAAACATTATTCTTAAAAAAAAAAAAAAAAAAAAACCACTTGCTCTTCTACATGTCAAACATAATAGTAACAACTAAGCTTCAGTTCCAAACAAGTTGCGGCGATTATATATAAATCATGTTTCTCCATTTAAACTCATCTCATGCCATAAACATACCAAATAAAATATAATGTAAAAGTATATAAATAATAGTAAAAATCTTTTCAAAGAGTCAAAAGACTAGCAAAATAGGGTACAAACTAAAGGTAAGTTAATGAAACAATACAGAGGTGGAATATTTCCTAAGATATTCAAAACTGAGAATACTCAATGCAACTATTGAAGAAACCATTTGAAAGCTTAACTTCACTGATTTCTTGATTTTTTTAGCTTAGACAGAGCAGCAACCAACTTTTTTCACAGCTGAAACATCATCCTTGCCAACATTTATAGTCTGCCCCTTTGGCAATGCAGTAGGATCATCCCCAACTTCGAGTGCTTTCCGACAGACCACCCTGTATATCTCGGTCAATACTTCTGTAAACGCATTCTCAACATTCAAGGATTCAAGTGCTGAAGTCTCCATATAGAAGGTACTCTCTCTTTCGGCAAAGGCCTTGGCGTCCTCTGTTGAAACAGCACGCAAGTGACGTAAGTCGGCCTTGTTCCCAACGAGCATTATGACTATATTTTGGTCGGTATGGTCTCGAAGTTCTTTTAACCATCTCTCAACATTTTCAAATGTAACATGTCGAGTGATATCGTACACAACCAATGCACCGACAGCCCCTCTGTAGTATGCACTTGTAATTGCACGGTACCTGTTGTCCGACATGGGAAATGGAAGTTTTAATTAGTATCTCCTTCTAATAAGGTGCCAATCTTACTGTGCCAAAGTAGAACAAAAAAGATTTCAAAAAAAATAAAAATTTAACAGAGCTCAAACATAAGTTCCACACTTACAATCAAAAATCAAACCCGAAAATGAACTTATCGTGAATTAGGCTAGCTGGCAGAAGAAAGTCGCAGGTTAAGCAATAAAACGGCAAAGGAGGAAAGCAAGAAATATAAAACTAACCAACGAGAACCAGAACAGAAGAACTACAAGGATAAACACCCATTCTCTTTCTCTTAGGATGGCAGTTAACTATTTTGAGTACATGAGCGAAGCACATCTTTCATCCATGTATACACATCTAAACTCTAGTGTCTAGTCCGAAATTTGCAACAGAACCACCACTTAAAATGGCATTATAAGGAGATTATTTCTAACACCTAAGCTGATGAAGTAGATAACAGTCAAATGTCGTGATTAATTAAGTGCACAGCATTTAATTAATGGAGAATAGTACCCATTCTTTAAAAATGTCGTGATTAATTCAGTGCATGACATTTTCCTTTCTCTTTTTAATAAGTAATGGAAAATGGTACCTATTCTTTAAAAAAGCCTCTAGTCTCACCTGAAAAAGAAAGTCTTCTAGCAAAAGTCAATTAGTACTTGAATGAAGTGATGTTAGCTAGGAGATAATTAATAGACTAGTACTACCATACATGCACAAGTCCAACTTTTCTAGCTAACTTGCTATAAATATATCATTGCTAACATGCCAAATTTTGTTCCAATTTAGTATAAGCAAGGAATCCACAAGGGCTAGTGGCGCACCGCTTGGAACTCGGTGGATAATGGACCCACCTCTCTACCCTTTTCCAATTGAATACAGTGTACTACACTTTTGACTGCAGTAGGCTTTGAACCTTTGACCTGCCCCTAACCCACACATAATGCACTGCCTTCTTACCACTAGCCAAAGCCCTAGGGACCACATTTGCTCCACTCCTTAGTTATCCGTTTCTTTCCTTTTCTTTAATTATATGATATCCATATTTGAAGCCTTAAAACTCAAAGATTTATGAATGATCGGGAATGCCCGACAACTCAATTTATCCGGTAAACTACTAGGGGCTCATGTAGCCCATGCCGGATTAATCATATTATGGGCCGGGGCAATGAACCATCACACCTATGGAAATTTAACGTGCAGATGACATTTGTTTTCACCTCTAATTTACAACTTCCGAAGAAAACCAGAAGAAATCACCTTTTAGAAGAAGTTAGAAGTAAATTGAGGTCTACCAGTGACAACTTGATCCATAACTACACTTGCTCGTTGCCTAAAAGACACTAATGGGAGGCATTGAACCATAGGAAAAATCCGTCACTACTAAGTGTTATACTTGCTAGCTAACAATCAAAAGCATCTTTACAATACCAAGCAAGACAGAGCAATCCTATCCTTCACATCCTCCTTATATATACAAAAACAAAAACATACCGAATGTAATCCCACTTATGGAGTCTTGGGGAGGGTATGATGTTCACAAACCTTATCCCTACCTTTGTGGGGTAGAGAGACACGTTAGAGATAGATAAATACACACAAAAACAAAGTACCATAACCACCACCACCACCACCACCACCACAACAACAACAACATTCCAAGTGTAATCCCACAAAAGTGCGGCCTGAGCGGATAAAATGTACACACCTTACTACTACTTTGAGGTAGAGAGTCTGTTTCCGATATACCCTCAGCTCACAAAAACAAAGTACCACATACAGAAAATCTAGATGGCAACATAACATACTAAGTAACACAACGCCTTCTAGCTTTTACATATCTGTAACTGAATTAGGGAACTTCATCCCTTAGCTATGAAACTACCAATCCTTTTCAAATCTTGCCAAAAAACTCAAAAAGATTAAAACTTTTTATGGGGGGCAAGTTTATTAACTCCTTAATAATCAGATTCTAGCAAAAATTGAAACAAACCCCACTTTAGAAAGTTAAATTAGCAACTTATACACAAGTTTCAAGAGTATGGGATTGCCAGATCAAACAAGATTCAATCCAATTAGCTCAAAATGTAGAAGTAAAGAGAAAAAAAAACACCTTTCTTGTCCAGCAGTATCCCAAATCTGGGCCTTGACGATCTTATCATCTACCTTAATACTACGGGTAGCGAATTCAACGCCAATAGTAGACTTGGATTCAAGATTGAACTCATTTCTGGAGAATCGAGAAAGTAGATTGGATTTTCCGACACCAGAATCTCCAATTAGCACCAACTTGAACAGATAATCGTAATCATCCTCAGCTCTATACCCACCTGCCATCTGCGATTAATTCAACAAATTAACTATTTGGTTTACTTAAGGGGATAGCTGAGAGTTCTAAGAAGAAAAAAGTTGCTGCTGCTACTACTGCTAAAAAGAGGTAGGTGGCAATAAAGGGTTCATTTGAGAAGACGAGGCAATGATAAAATCTGTGTAGGTATAATTTTTAATGTCTATAGTAGATATCAAACTTGTCTCAATTAGCTCGTATGTTTATTTTTTCGAATTTTGATTTTTAGTAAAAAAAAAAAAAAATTGACTCCGCCACTAATGTGGTTGTTATTATTATTTTGTCCTGTGGAGTTCAATAAAGCTTTTACAGCAGTGAAAATGGGAGATGATGGTCACAAGAGTCTTGGTGGATTTAGTTGACACTCAAAATATATTTGGAAATAAATGGGGATTTTATTAATTTTTTAATATATTTAATAAGTAAGTAAAAAGGCATAATCTCAACAATAGGAACATACACAAATAGCAAAATAAGTTTTAAGCACATGCAGCAGCAAATCAAGAATTACACTTTTAGCATAACCTTTTTTTTAAAAAAGTACTAGTGCATATAATTCAAATAATTGTAAAAGAGTAAGTTCTATTCACAATGCAAAATATTTACAATTTTACATAATCAAACTGTTAAGTGATTATACTAAATATGAGTTGGTGGTAATAGAAAAAAAAGGTAAGTAACTTATTATAACTAACTAATTAAAGTACATAGATAATGTAAAAAGAAAAAAAAAATCTTACTATATTCTATATGTGTGTATTTATTCATATATCATGTACATGTAAATGAACATCCAATGCATAAATAGATAATAAATGGTACAATAACTAAGTTCATTTAAAGATACATGACCAAAATCCTGAATCTATCAAGGATGAATTTGAATGATTCATCTATTATACACAATATATTCATATAAAAATTGTGAATAATAATAATTTATGTATGGATTAATTAAGCTACATGAGATAAATTTATAGATTCTTAATGAATCACCCACTTTTTAAGCCCTATGATCTATTGAAATCCTTTACTATTGAGCATTAAAGAGGGATAATTTATGCATGTGTCGGTTGAAGTAATGATAAATGAAAAAAAGCTTTGACCCAATTAAAGAAACTCATTTTATATTTTGAAAATATTTATTAATAACCGGAAAAAAAATATTCCCATCATACCAAACGCACAAATTAATGTCAAGTAATATGGGTATGTTTGAAAGGTCATTTTCAATTGGAAATTAGGGTGTAATTATATAGTTTGACGTGTTTATTTGGTCAATATGGCATTAAGTTTAATTGAGAAAAAATAAATCTTTTCTTTTTTTTCATTTTTCATATTTCTTGTATTGAGCACATTAAAATTTATTTTTTAAAAGAATATTATTTTATTATATTTACTTTTTAATAAAAATAAAAGAATACTCAAAAATATAATTACACCTTTTATTTTATAGCTATATATAAACAAATAAACACGACATTAAAAGAGAATTTAAGGGCTTGTTTGGGGTTTGACTTAAGGTCGGCGGGTATACATTAATTAAGGTGCAACATCGGTAGTTAGTGAACATGTGGGTGCAAAGGTCCCCTCGTTTTTGCTTTGGAAATTTAATTACATCCTTATTAATCCTTTTTTCCCACCCCAATTTTATTGTATTAGCCATGTGAACTTAGCTCCAATTTTTTTACATTACGATTAAGAAATTTGAATTTGAATAATTAAATTGTTGTATTTAGATGTGTAATATTGAATAATTAAGATTGTTTATTTTTTAGCATTTGAATATGTATACATTTATTTTTAAACATATTAAATATATAATTCAAGTAAAATAGTAATTAGATCATTATTTGATTAAAAAAAGAACCATTTAAAGATATAATCGAATAGATTATGTCCACTAGTGAACAAGCACTAGTTTATCGAGAATATGCAACAAAAACACTTCAATTCGTGTTAGTTGAAGAAAAAACGTCTTTTTTACCTACTCTTGGTGCCCAAAGGCAAAGAACTTTTTCAATAGCCAAGTCGAGCAGCATGTTGAAGTCTTTGACTTCATAGAGTCGGTACGCACAACACTTAGTATCCATTGTTTACAGCTAGGACTACTGGAATATCTAATCTCATTCACTCCCCTAGCTTAATACCCATAGACTCAATTGGCATCATATAATTCAGAAAACACTAGTTTTCTTGAAACTTCTTGTTCATATCTCTCATCAAGAGGTGCTATTTGATAATGTATGTCTAATAGATATATTGATAGTTATGAAGGTGGAGATGGTTGATGTTGTAGTGATTAACATGATTGTGGCAATTAGTGGTGATATCAATTGGTGATAGTTATAATGGTGGAGATGATTGATGTTCATATTTAGCGATGTTGGTTGACCATTGTGTAATTTGTGATGGTTGATGGATGATGTTGACGGTAGTTGGTGACAGTGATGGAGGTGATTGATAATAGAAGTTGCCGGCAACCAGAAATGGTGGCAACGACAATTGTGATACTAGTTGACAGTGAATATAAGATGGATACTCTCCCATCTTATTTTTAAGCTAAACAAGATGAAACTTTTACTTTTAAGTTAAATAAGATGAAATTATAATTTTAAAATCACACGGCACAATCATGGAAATGCACACCCAAAAATATTTAAGCTAAATAAGATGAATTTTTTTATTTTTAAGAACAAATAACTAAAACTTGCATAGAAAATGTAAAAAACAAAAAATCTATATAAGGTGAAGGATATTTTTGTAAACAAACAACTTATTCTTAGAAATTATGCAATGAATATAAGTTTGAATATGACAAACCAAACAAGCAACAAAAATTAATCCCAGCATAACTTATCCCAATATAACTTGTAGTCAAACCAAACAACCAGTTATTTCTTTACGTTGAAGTAAAATCCAGTACAACTGTTGGCATGCATGCGCAATATGGAATACAAATTCTTGTTAGTTGGCTCTCCTTCCAAACACTCCCTAGCCTTCACAACATACTTAAATTCTCGCCCATAAAGGTAACATGCCACGGCGGCCTTGTAAGTCAGCAGTTCCCAGTCACCTGCCATCAACAGGCAAATCAGAGTATTAAAATGTAAAACCTTTGCTGGAATACAAAAATTGAATAATAATACTCCTATATATAATAGCAATACCTAAAAAAGAGCATCTAAGATGACGAACAACCGTTATAAACACCACAACAGACCCGTCTTTTAAAAAAATAACGGGTCTGTTGTGGTGTTTTGATAGCTTAGATTCTTTTTTCCCCTGAAATACTGTGTTTGTTCAGTAGGTTGCTTTGAAATTTCTCATTTTGTAAGGATTGGTGTAAAAATTGTAATCTTTTGGCATTCTGTCTTCTTCTGTCTTTAACTAGACTCAAACTTAATTGCAAGAGGCAGAGGAAACCAAATGTTAGACTGGGTGACGTTGGAGATATCCCTGCTGCATGTGGCATTGATCTAATTTAATATATACAAGAGAGAGTTTGGTCATCACAGGTGGAAAACTGAACTTAAAGAAGGCAGCCCGGTGAACTAAGCTCCCGCTCCGTGCGGGGGAAGGGGGAAGGGATGGATCACAAGGGTCTATTGTACACAGTCTTACTCTGCATTTCTGCAAGAGGCTGTTTCCACAGCTCGAACTTGTGACCTCCCGATCACATGGTATGGGCAAGAGAAAACTGAACTTCTACAAGTGTAAAGACTCAGAGAACAAGGATGTTTTTTCACCCCCTCAAAATGGCCCACACCCATATTTGGGACCTTGGATGCAGGCATCTTGCCAAAGGCATCCATCCATAGATTTGCAAGAAAATGGAGAAAACAAGAACCTAATATCAATCAAAGTCTGTTTCTAATTTGTCCAAGACCTGACAGTATTAACAATGCAGTATTATGTCTTGGAACCACATGAATTTTTTAATAATTTGAATTTTAACTCTTGTACATCTATACTAGTACTAACTATTAAAGCCAATTCTTGACTTTTGCATCATATATATTAGTTTTAAGAAATTAGAAAAACTTGGAAGCTGGATCAGCAAACAGTTCTTTGTTAGGATCCATGCAGTTTTGCCACACAACTGTTTTCAGGCAAATATAATTCAAGGTGGATCAGGTTCTTCAGAAATTTGTGAACAGATTATTTTCCTGCTAGAAAGTTGAGCATAAACAAACACAATAAAACTGCTACACATCAAACATTATGGGGCAAGATGTGGTGGGGGATCAAACCAAACAGCTAATATACAAACCTTAATCACCTCAAACAAAGATCAAGCCCACAAAGCTTTAGTATTTAGTATTTGGACCTTTTATTGTGGTAAACAAGTGAACTTAGTTGCATGCTAAAAAGAAAGAAATGAAGTTGTACCTGAAGCAATATCTGAAGTGAGTATATTCTGGCTGAAGTGACGAGTCAGCCACCATCTGCAACGGAGCCTCCATGACTTGCTAGACTCATAATCGCTAAATATTTTTGGAATCTGACTATTCCATTTTGAGAATTTATGCTTCTCACTATCTTCACCGTTGGAGCACACAGACATGCAATCTTCTTCACATTGAGAAAGCCTCAGGAAACAACAAGCCAACTCCTTCCATGTGTCACATTTTGCATAAGTAGCATCCAAATGCAAAGCTATCATTTCCATCAGCTTTTCAGTGCTATACTCTCCTGATGATGATATAAACCAAGCCCGAGGAAAAACAGAAAAAAAACTCAATATACAATGCATAATGCATCAATTGCAAAACTAAGGTATCATTTGGGGCAGTCCCACAAAATGGGACTTTCTTTTCAGTGCTATAATCTCCTGATGTTAATATAAACCAAGGCCAAGGAAAACCCGGAAAAAAAAACTTAATATACAATGATTAATGCATTAATTGCAAAAATAAGGTATCATTTGGAGGTTCTAGACTGTTTTCTTACTAGTATTATTATTTTTCTGTTGGCATTATCTTATCCTTCGATTTTATTACAATTGTTGTTTCATTTATTTTGGCTATCTATATTATTTTATTGTCAGTACTTTTCTTTCCTCATTATTTTTATCATCGCTTTTTTTTACACTTGCTCATCTTTCAAGCCTGTTCTCGAGCCAAGGGTCTATCGGAAACAACTTTTCTACTCTCTCAAGGAAAGGGGTAAGGTTTGCGTACACCTCACCCTCCCCAGAATCCACTCTGTGGGACTATGCTGGGTATGTTGTAGCATCTCCTAAAATCAACAAATCTAAAACTAGGGTAGTATCTTGCAAGCATAGGTCCTAAGAATTTTCGGTAAATAAGCTAAGCTAGTTTCCTTCTATTTTGAGATCTGGAACTCGCTGGTATATACATATTTTGCTTTTTTGTAATTCCAATGTAGATTGTTCAGTTCTCCAGGGGGTACATCAATAAGCCGAGAACATTGCCTCTAACTTCAAATTTCCTGATTTGCTTAGTCTTAAGAGTTGGGACTGTGAAGGCAACCTTGTAGCAATAGCTCCTGTTTATATGGTTGACCAGGATTCGAATCTTGGACCCAACATCTCCAATGAGGAGGCAAGGCTGCTACATTTGCCACCCCCAAGCCCGTCTGAGCAAGAGCCTTTGGCAGATCCAGCAATAAAACAAAGACACTTCAATTTTGATCACACATAATCAAAAGAAAAAGTTAAAAGCTTTTTGAGCCCCCCAAAAAAGGGAAAAGAAAGACCAATGATCCAAAAAGACAAGAAAAAGTCTTGAGAAAGAGAGGAAAAACTAGAAGAGCAGCAAAAAAAAGGAATGAAAAAACAAAACTAAATGAGCCATTTGAAGGCATTTAACGGGCGAAAAGAACTGTGAAATACACATTGTGCCATGTCAAGGCATCGTATTTAATAGGCATAGTCTTAAGAAGTCCCACATTGGTAGAGAGATGAGAAATTGGTCTCCTTAGATGGACTTGAACAAACCTCCCCCCAATGAGCTAGCTTTTAGAGTTGAATTAGACAAGATTCATTTCTTGACAGAATAGATAGTTTTGTTTAAGCCAATTATTGAACATTATTTCTTGCATGTCCTTAAGACAATACTTCAGAGTGATGCGAACCTTGGGGAAGTACTAAGATTTTGTCTCTCTCATCTCTTCAGGATGAAGTGAATAAAATGATTTTTCAGGTTAGGATATACCCCTTCTATGCAAGCTGATGAGTCTCCCCAATGAATGGCTACATGTAGGATCCTTCTCCAAATTTTCCTCATGGATTGCTGAAAGTTTGACATAGTTACTGCTGTCAAAATGCTCCAAGATAGTAGCTTTCAACCTGCATGCCACATGATAAAGAACAAAGAAACCAGAAGAAATTAGACGTAGCGAGTAAGACTGGAGAAAAAGAAATAATGATCAGTTGTACAGCAAGCACTCAACTAATGACACGCCAAGAAACTCATTACGGAAAATTGTCATATGTTACTGAACAATCTCTTGTAAGTTTTGGATAGATACCTATGATTTCTGTTATCAAAACAAACACTAAGGTGGAATTGAAGAAAATGGAATATAGCTTGTATATAGAAATTTCTATGTCAGTCCTTTCCTTTTTATCTCCTTTTTGAGATTGTGCTCGGAATACCTTGTAAGTTTTCCACATAATGTCTCATAATTTAGAATATAACTCTAATTTTAGATATTTAAATTATTTTTAACCGAATCCTCACACCCGTATACTTACCTGGATTCATACCCTCGAATCTTAAAATTTGGATCATAAAGGATCTGACCTCTAGATCCACACCCGTATCAGACACCCACACCCGAGTCCGGGAAACTTAGATAAAAAAGAACTAAACATAAGGCAAACCGACCTTTTGAACATAACCATTGAAAGTGTTACCAGGACAGAGATCTGTCACAAATGATCAATACACGAATTTCCAGTTAAATTCTTTTAAGAATTGGGGGCCTGATATTGATACAGATAAAGTTAGCATTGGAATCATATCTTTTCATGTAAATACTGTGTCAAATGCATCTTGATTTAAGAATTGGAGCTTCACTTGATAGATATAGATATTAGCGTTGGTTAAGAGAAACTAGAAGGTTATCATTCCATAAAAGATCGCTAGTAAATAGTGAAGAAAAGTTTTTAAGTGGCAACATCTATAAGCAGTCTGTCACTTCAATCTTTGATCATTCCCTTCACATCAAAAATCTTGATATACTAGTAACCAACACTGTTTTATCAGAGAAGTTCAAAACTCATCATGGTTATTATCTTTTAGGTTTATATTCAACCTTTTTCATAAGGAAGAAACAGCTACCTCAACTGAAATGATGTGTTGGAGTATGGAGTAAATTTTTCCACCTCATCAAGAGCCTCCTTTACCTGATCCCCGAGCAGCAGCATCTGCTAAGATATTAACTTTCAAGTACATGAAAAGCATATTATATATGAACTTAAATATATCACTCAACACCTGATAGAATCAATGGCGGACCTATGATTTTGAAGTAATGGGTGCTCCATTACAATTAACATACAGTTGCTACAACCATCAAATATAAGTGCACAACTATTTGAATATTGAAGGTAAAATTATTTAACAAGTAAAACTATAATAAATATTCATTTAAAATTGTCATTCTATTCACAATTATTCTAGACACTTTTCATATTATTCAACCAATGAATAATAGCATCCATTGCTTACGAGATTTATTTCCAAAAATATTCAGTGTGTGATTAGCCTTAGATTGAATATTTTGATTTTAATTACACAAAATTAATAAACAAAAAAAGTTACATAAGATGCTAATCTGAAAAGTCATATGAGAAAAAGAAAATTGTAAGGGTGTCCTGGAGAATGGATAGAAAGTACAAATGGAAAAGAGAGAATAAAAGGAAATGTAAACAAATAAGAAAATAAACGGAAATAGAAAATGAACATCAAAGTAAGAGCTTTTATAAGTGAGAATAAAAAAAGAATTCCTTCTGTTTTGGAGGAAGATGAAGTTTTTTTAGGAGGGGAAGTAAAAAGAACTAGAGTTCTTTGTTCTGGAAGAGAATGTATTGTCTGGAAAATGGATGGAAAGTAAAAATGGCAAAAAGAGAGTAAAAGGAAAGGAAGACAAATAAGAAAATAACAACATTACCAGTTTCAGAAAACAAATGAGAAGAAAATAAAAGGAAAAAGAAAATGAACATCATCAGAATAAGAAAAAATTGTAGAAAATGAGAATCGAACTTGTGTCGCGGAGGATTTGGTCAACATTTCACCCGCCATTCAACTGAAGCACCCAGTGACATTTTGAGTCTGTCGATGCTAACTGATGAAGTTTAACCTTTTCTACAAATTGTCAATGTAAATAGAGTATCTAGATCCCAACTTGGAAGTAATGAGTGCTCGAGTACCCACAAGATCCAACGTAGGTCCGCCTCCGCATAGAATAAATAAGATGGAATATTTGCAAAGATATTCTTGAAGTATATATTTACAAAGCATTCATAAATATTAGAATTTTTAACATTCTTGAACACAAACAACTTGAGATGAAACTAATTTGAGGTGGTGCGTTTAATATACCACGCTTAATTTCGAGCTCAAGCTGTGTTCAACAACTTGACTCATTATGAGCCCTAGGGTTAGGTTTCTCACAAAAAGGAGTTCTCCTCTATTGGTTTTACCTGATGAAGCTAACACAACGATCAGCATGCAGAAAATAGAGATACACAAACAGATACATGTAACCAACCAATATGAGGTTACGGAGTCCTCTTTCAAGAGCTGGGGATAATGTGAGCATGCATGAACTTCCTAGCACATCTACAAAAAGTAGTTCTAAATACAATTTGAAAAATTCTGTGTAAATTCTTTCTTGGACATAAGCAATTACCTGTATTAAAGGATGAAAAGCCTCGAGCACTGGTGGACCCGAATGCAGAGCATGCCGTAAATACTTTATTGCATTCTTATAGTGGTCATTACGCAGGGTCCGATGCCTATTGAGATCATCCTCTAAATTTTCATTTGAGGAAGGCAATTGTAAAGGCAATAACCACAGTGGAAGACCTACATTTGAATAGAGTAAGAAATATATCATGATTAAATCTAATCAGCATGAAGAACATGACGTATATTATATTATTGTTGGGAGCTGGGAGGTGGCAGTTATTTTGTGGAATTAGTCGAGTTACGCATAAGCTGGCCCGGATACCGCAGTTATCTAAAAATAAAGGACATAATGTATCTCAATTGAACCTCAACAAAACCGGAACTTAGTTGAATGCACAATACCCACCTTCACAAGGATTGAAGGGCTTAGAAATTCAATATTCTATACACCTCATGTCAACTGCCTTTTCATCCTTTTGAGAATATTCCAAGAGGACGTTCTCTCTCCTAAAGTAGTAACTTCCTCATCTTCACATCATCCCTTCAAAAAACTGAAGCATATACTCCAGGCCCATTTTTCCACCATCAAAAGTATTAAAAATTTAAGAAGTCCACACTTTTTCCCATGTTCCTTGCAGCCTTGCAGGTATGATTTTGCAACAAACCAAAATGAGGGGAAGCTTGGCTGCTGTTGCCATTAGCCAGCTGCTGCTCCTCCCACTCATCTGGAGAGTTCTTGGAAGAATGCTAGTGCCATTCATTTTAAATTGCCCAAAGAAGTCCCAGACAATACGTGCTATAACTACATGCCTATGCAATTATATGTAACTTTTTTTTTGGCTAAAGTATACCCTATGATAATACTTGTAACTTGCCTAAACCCAAAGCAAAATTAGAGGCTAAATTCATATTATAGAATGACCAGTACAAACTAAAGGTAATTATTCAAATGATTAATGAACATGTTCATTCTTGAAATCAACAATATTCAGTCACCAATAGCCCCAACTTCAATTAAGACAAGGAGATAAAGGGTCTCGTCTGACCCCTTCATAAGAGAGAAGGGAAAAAGAGAAGTGAACTTGTTTTTTCAGCCCATACTACTTATTGTACCTCAAGTCCAAATCCAATTGCCATAAACCAGGCTCTAGGGTTTTCTGCAAGTAAAAGCAAAATTTGCTACTCTTTTGAATTCATTTATGACTATACAGCAACATAGACAAATCTTTAAGCCATGAGTAACACTCACCACGATTGCAGAATATGGAATGATAGGGAACATCACAACTCTGATCCATAGAAGAACCTTCATGATCACTTCTTTCAGCAGAATTCAAGTAAAAGTCTTGTGGCTGAAAATTGTCATTTTGTGTTTCTCCCGGCACATTATCATCATTGACCATGGCGACTTCTCTCTGTTGACTGACATCAACTCCCAAGATCTCTTTATCGTTCCTAATAGAGGTGTTTGAATCACAATGGAATGGAGAATTAGTCTCTTGGCCTTCAACAGCGTCATGCCCCTCTGAATTTAAAATGGACATAAATATTCTGTCCTCAAAGGTCTCTGACTGCACCGTGCTATCAAATTCGTCCAACTCTTGCAACTGCAACTCCTTTGGGATAGTAGAATACCATAACTGATAAAAGGCTAGGCCCACAACTAAATTAGAAACTGGATCACTACCAAAACCACGTTGCTGCATGAGCCTGATACAAATCACAGCCAGGGGAGGTAACATTAAGCCTTTGGAATTTCATATACAAAAATGCTACCCCAGACCCCACATGTGTGTTTTCACTGGGTGTGTTGTTGTTATATAAAAATGCTATACTAGAATTACATTCCAATAGAGCATTCATCCTAAAAGAGAAGATTTTGCATAGCCAGTTTTGCCACCAAAATTTGACTGATTATCATTGCCTACAATTTTGTCCAATAAATTTTTATACAAACAGCACAGAGAGGATTATCAGTATGCAACTCATATTTACTTGGTTTAAAGTTGGACATTCGGATAAACAGAAGAACGTGATATTTCTCAATTTTGCCTGATCAGCTTGTCAGGACACATTTAAGATTAACATATCCACCAAGTTTCGCAAAGGCAAATTTCTGATTCATCTAAATCCAGATGAAATATATAACAAGCGTAGGTTGTATCTTCCGAAGTGTAATGGCTAGGCAATCCAAACCACACTTGTCAGGCCAACCATTTTCAAAAATCAAACAAGTATCATTTTACAAATTTCAAGAGTAGCAATTATCAACCCCCGTCCCTGAAGAAACACCATCTAGTTTATACGCAACAACAAGAACATACCTAGAGTAATCCCACAAGTGGGAATTGGGGAGGGTAGGATGTAAGCAGACTTTACCTCTACCTTGTATCTACGGTTAAAATTCAGTTTACTAATTCCAAGAGTAGCAATTATCAACCCCAGCCCCCGAAGAAACACCATCTAGTTTATATACAACAACAACAACATACATAGTGTAATGCCAAAGTGTAGTTTGGAGAGGATAGGATGTGGTGAGGTAAGGTATGCGTACATCTTACTCTCCCCAACCACTTGTGGGATTATATTAGGTATATTGTTGTTGTTGATGTTATAGAAGAAAAAGAAACAACGTGCGGTAACACTCGGCTACCTACTAACCTAATCCCCGACCTCCCCACCTTCCTATCTAGGATCATATCCTCAGTAAGCTGTAGTTGTGCTCCTGTATAATCACCTCCCTCATGTTTTTCTTCGGCTAGAGACTCCTGTTACCGCAACCTCTTCCTACCTTGACTCATGTTACCACCAACCTCTCACACATTCTCACTGGCACATCCACACACTTCCTCTTCACATGCCCAAACCATCTTAGTCTTGCCTCCCACAACCTATCTGCCACGGGGCAACGACCACTTCCACCTTGCCCCTATAACTTTGTTCCTAATTATATCTCTCCTAGTGGTCCACACATCCATCTGAGGATCATCATCTCTGCTACATTCATCTTTGAACGTGGACGTTCTTGACTGGCTAACACTCTACCCCCTACAACAAGGTCGGTTTAACCACCACTCTATAGAAACCATTTAGTTTATACGATTATGATAATTGGTGTCATCCTAAAATCTGGAACAAGTTTGATGCACCCTGAACGCATAAACAGTCATCTTATTTCATGCGACATAGTACATACTTCTACTAATTGGATTATTCTGGCATGTCCATGTGTCACCCTTCTTCTCCACTATTCTACTCTTTATGAGAAGGTGATTTCTTATTTTTCAATAAACTGTGACAACTGGGGGTGGAGTACAGGCAGGATTATTCTCTTACTCTTTTGATGACATTAAGGACCACAAAATATTAAAAGATCCAGCTCCTTTGCAGTGCTAACCACACTACTGTAATGATTTAGTTTACGAAAATCACACCAATAAGCAAATGGTGTTGCAGCTTCTTAAACAAAGTTGCAAACAGATTTATTATTCTGATTGTTAATTAGGAGTCTCTCTCCAAGAAAATGTCACTTTACTCTGCAGGTAACAGTACAATACTTTAGTTTACAATATTGACACCATTAGAAAGTGTCGGACTTAGCACAATAAAAAAGATTACCGCTCTGGACCCTTTTTTATAGCTTCAGTTCTTTTCGCAAAAAGTAAATAAAACTTTCTTCCATTAATTGGCAATTGATTTTCGCCAACCTACATGAGAAAGATAAATCATTAATCATTAAATGCCAAGAACTTACGATAAGGCACCCTGATGCGCATCCTGTGTGTTCCCGCGTTTGAGACAGAAAAGGATGTTTTCCAAATGAACAGCAAAACGGTCCTGCCACAATTCAAACTTCACAATGAGCTACCACAAAGGTGAAACCGATTATCTCTTTCGTAAAGTTTGGAACACAAAAACATGCTGACATCACCGATTTACCACTATCACTTACAAACGCAATGTTTTTAAAAGTGAGTACCAAACATCAATGACTACTAACTTTAGCATCAAATTTGTGACAATTAATCCAACTCCTCAAAATTGCGGTTCAAAAGACATCAGATATACAAATTCAATCTCAAACTTCATTATAAGTAGAACCTTGTGACTTACTTAGTTACACTACATAATACAAAGACATAAATCCATTTATAAACATGATAATCAATGGCAATTTTTCCCTCAGCGTCCTGAAAAGCTCCAAGGTTTGTTTTTTTGATGAGGTAAAGCTCCAAGGCTTTCTTAACTATACAATGTCTCGCATCTTCATCAAATGTCGTTACGGAGGCCATATATTTATGTCACTAGTATTTTAACCGCCTTGAACTACATATTCCTAAAATATGTAGAAAAATCAGACTTTCTGTTTGATGTTGCGATCTAACAACAAAAATAATAAGTCAATAATCTTAGCATCTCAAGGAAAAGGAAATTTTGTTCTTTAGAATAATTTATGGGTTACTGAAAGTAAATATATTAATACATTGCATATAAACGGTACCTGACAAGGAAATAGTAAATGATATAGGGAACACTTGAAAAAAGGCACCATGGAGAAGTACAAAGCTAATGAATAACACATTATCAAAAAAAAAAGGCTAATGAACAACAACAACAATAGTCAATAGACTTGGAGTCGTTTGGTTTGAATTCAAGTTATGATGGGATTAGTTATGATGGGATAAATTATGATGAGATTAGTTATGATGGGATAAGCTATGATAAGATTATTTTTTATTGAGTGTTTGGAACAATTTATTTGTTTACAAAAATGCCCTTCATGAATGTAAAACGTGATGTATAAAAAAGGTTTAGAGAGACATTTTTGTCATTTCTTATTTTATCCCCGGATAAGTTATCCCAGGATCACTATACCACCCAAAGGAGGGATAACTTTTCCCGGTACTAATTATTAATCCCCGGATAAGTTATCCCGAACTTGCCAACCAAACAACAAATTAAGTGGCACTATAATTTAATCCCAGGACTATTTGGTATTATCCTACACCAAACGACCCTTAGTATTTCCACGAAAAGAAGATCTTGTTCTTTAGAACTTCTTTTGGGCTAATGAAGACGTAAATTTACTAGTAATATATTGCATATAAAAGGAACTTTGCAGGAAAATAGTAAATGTTACAGAAAACTTGAAAAGAGCAACTTGGAGATATAAAGAACTAATGAACAAACATATAAGCAAATACTTTATATATTTTTAAATTGTTACCTTCAGGGGCCAGTTTTTCATAGGTCCAAGCTTCTTCATCCAAAGTTCATAAATATTTCGTATCCTCATTGAACTGATAGTGTCACCTTTTATATGCTCAATGAGCTCCAAAACTGCCTAAAATGTTAGAAATCATGTCAAAAATGACTATTCTTGTTGGATAAAACTTTTTTAGAAAAACAAGCCATAATACATAAACGGACTCTCAAATTTGGGCACAACTGCCAAGTAAACAATCCAACTTTGAGTAGCCACATCTAGACACCTTAACTCGTCTACTCGGTGTCATTATGAACACTCCAACTAACAATATGATCATCTACGCACTACCAGAATTTATGTTACACATCAGGTTAGTGTGTCCATGAGACACAATAGAGACAAATTGGAGTGTTTAGTTGCTAGCTGAAACCAAAGTGAGCTCTCTAGATGTGCAATTTGCCAGTTGAGGTGAAATTTGAGTGATCAAATTAAGCTAGAAACACGAAGTACAAAAATAAAATAAAGTAATAAGATTAAATTGAATAGATTAGTACCATAAACTTTGTGCGAGTTTTGAATACGGCTGCTTCTTTTGTTGTTCCTTTAAGAAGAACACTCAATACACCACTAGCCTCAGCATATTTATGTTGCCGCATCAATTTTTTCAGCATATGTCGAAGTCTTCCCCGATGTTCAGACTGTAAACTCCGACGATCTTTGTGTAAACTCCCGATTCCCCGTTTTAGACAAAAACTTGGTTTAGTATTTGCTAATATGACTGACTTTATCCTTCTAGCTTCAGCGGATGGGCTAATTCCACAATCATAATCGTCTTCGGGTTTATTACGTTTCCTGGGACGGGATTTTCGGGCCATTGATGCATCTTCTTCAATATCCATTGATGGCTTTGTTTGGAGGTTGAAGCTTTTACTTCGATTTTTTCAGGGTTTAAGAAGAAGAAGAAATTTGGCGTTTTAGAGAGAGGAAAAGACTTAAATAGCCACTTAACTTTTTTGGGTCATTCGCGCCCTTCTGTAACTAATATTTAAGTAGTAATAAAAACTCGGTAGAAATACACTTCAGAGTAAAAAAGAAAAATTAAAACTAAATTTTTAAGTAAATATAAAGTCTACACAAATAAAAAAAATTAAATACTAATATAATATTAACATAATTTTAAATATGCTTAAAAAACATCGAGCAAATTTATAGTGTTGTGCACGCGTTCAATATTTATTCACAAATTTATTTTTTAGTGGTGTTAATTAAACGATGTTAAATTATTTTATTAAGTATAAAATAAATAATTGATAGGTGTTGTTAATATTAATAAATTTTGAGTAAATTTTTATTTTAAAATAAATTATAATATATATTTATGTAGTGTGGAGAAATCTACCATGCTATAATATATCTGAATCTAAACAGGCGTCTGTATTGTGACTGACATTACATGAAAAGTTACGAACCAAAGAAAAACTAAAGTAAAGAGATGCTTGTTGAAGGCTTAACTAGCTATAATTGTCTATATTATATGGATTGAGAGAAATGAAATAGTATTCCAACAGAAGGCTAGGAGCATGAAGGAGCTCTACCACACTGCAAACTAATCTATTATTAGAGTTAGAGACAATATAAGATTGTATTATCATATCTGTAATTTATAGCTTGTTTTTTAGAGTTTCGCTAGATATTGTTAGAGTCTTAGGTAGATGAGGTTATGAATATCTGATATGATTTTTCCTTAATTTGTAATGTTGATCCGACAATTAATAACAATCAATTAATTTTCAGAAGAAAAAAACTTAAAAAATATGAATTTAAGATCAAAAGGGGTAATTAAAATGGATCCCGTGATTTTAAAAAAAATTATAAACTAATTAAATTGAAGTAGAATAAATAAATATATATTTTTTCGAAAATATCCTTATCTAAGTAAGCATGTCGACAGAGACATGTCTGCTTTTGCCTCATATTCTCTCTTATATAATATGTAAGAGAAAAAAGACATAACTAAAGCAGGTCTCATAATAGTGAAAAAAATGTACACTAATTAAATTAAACTAAAACATGAAAAACAAGTCAAAAATATATATTAGAAAATAAAAGTAATTTTCTTTTAAAAAAATAATAAACTCTGCATCCAAGTGTCATTTACTGATCAATGAAGTTAACTAAGAATATAAGGTATCATGTTTAAATTCTAGCAGAGACAATAATACTAGATAATCTCATATGTCTTGACTTTACTATATATAATTTACTAATATTTATTGCTAGTGGATAGTAGCTCATGAAATTAATTAAGATATGTGAAATGATGTGCTTAATTAATTACTATCTTCGTTCACTTTTAATTTTCATAATTTTTTTTTTGAAGTCAAACTATAAGAACTTTGATTAACATTTTATGATGTATGTTTTCATCATATTGATATGCAAAAAATTATATTTTATAGTACTTTTTGTATAGTTTTTGAATATCTAATTTTTTTGTTTAAAATATTAAATTAATGTAATCTAATTTAACTTTGAAAATTAGTTTAATTGACTTTGAAAATTCGAAACATGATAATTAAAAATGAACGGAGAGAGTATTAAAAATAGTCAGTCATTTTTATAACATTGTTCCATCTCATAGACGTAATTATCTCAAATATTTTATCATACATTTAATTAAGAGTTTTTTTTAATTTAATCAATAATTTAAATATAAAACTAGCGAAGTTTATTAATTTTAATGAAGCTATGGAGTCTTGATTCAATGACAGTTCAGAATAAATAATTAAGAGTCATTTGGTAGTTGATTTGGAGAATGAAGATAGGTTATACAACTCCCTTCGTCCATTTTAATTGTTATGTTGTGCTTTTCAAAAATCAATTTAACTAATTTTTAAAGTTAAATTAGATTACATTAATTCGATATGTTAAACAAAAAATTTAGATTTAAAAAATTATACGGAAAATACTATAAATTGCAACTTTTACATATCAAAATGATGAAGAAATATATCGTAAAATATTTGTCAAAGTTCTTATAGTTTGAATTTAAAAAACAAAATCATGACAATTAAAAGTGGACAAGGATAATAATTAACATCATTTTTGGTAGATGATTGGAAGGTAAGTAAGTTATTCACGTATAAAATCAATATGATATTTAATTGGTAATTTAGAATCCACATTTATATATTATTTTATATATAAAAGAAGATGAAATAACTAATACATAAATAATTAAATCGTAATAATACATAAAAAATTTCGTTACTAATTTTTACATTCAAAATATTTGAATAACTCTAACCAGCTAATAAATAACCCTTCTCATTTGATGCGAGAGATATCAAATTTAATTAAAGAATAAGCTTATTTTATATTTGGTTGGAATAAAATTAAGAATTAACTTATTTCAAAATTATAGTATTATTTTTAATAACTTATTTTCCAACCAAACGTGTGCCGTTACTGTCATGAACCTGATTGGCGTAACAAATTAGGACATGTGAAACGCAGTTCCTCAAACAAACACGCCTCTGTCAAGGATCATCGTGCCACGACAGCACCGTTTCGTTTTCTTCTTCTCTCCCTTTTTGGACATAAAAATGTTCATCTCTCTGCAAAGCTAAAAAAATATACTAGCAGTGTTTGGTGTGTCAAAGAAATGGAGTGCAGCAGCAGAACTTCCAATTTTCCTTCTGATTTGGAGTACCAAACAGGATTTGGGAATCATTTCTCATCTGAAGCTATAGTTGGAGCTCTACCTCAAGGTCAAAATAGTCCTCTTATTTGCCCCTTTGGCCTTTATGCTGAACAGATCTCTGGCACCTCTTTTACTTCCCCTCGCAAACTTAACCAACACAGGTAGATACCTTCATTTGCTTACTTACCTGATCTAACAAGTCGGTGACTGTAACTAAGTCTGTTGGAGAATCCGCCTAATCATCTTCTTTTATCATCTTGTTTGCTAATTCTGAATTGGGCATATTGTTCAAAGTCATCGTAGCTTAATTAGTTAGGCATTTGGATAATATAATCTTTGGTGCAAGAGATAAGAATAAATAGTCCTGGCATAAACAAAATATAGTTTGGTGTCTAGTTTGGTTGCCATGTTTGGAATAACTTATCCCACCATTTTTTCACCATTTATACCATAGTGATGAGATACGTTATCCCAATATTATTAATCTGGAATAACTTGTTCCCAACCAAACGACATATTAGGAAGTGTTTTGATTGGATGTGAAATTCATAAGTTTTTCTATATTTTGTAAACATTTCAGATAATGAAACTGGTTGCCTAACTTCAATGACTTTGGCCATTTAAATGAACAGTTTTCACTCTTCCATATAAAAATGTGTTAGCTAATTAAAATGAGACTTTTTCTTTCTTTTGTTAATGGATTTTGAGGATTTGATTAATGATCATTTAGGATTGAGGTGTAATTGATGGATAGGTTGGTTATGTTACTGAAGGAATCTTTTGTTTGTGCAGTTGGCTATATCGTATTAAGCCATCGGTTACACATGAACCATTTAGACCAAGAATGCCAAGACATGAAAAGCTTGTGAGTGAATTCAACCAGTCAAACAGTTCTGCTACACCAACTCAACTAAGGTGGAAGCCTGTCGAGATCCCAGAAACACCGACTGATTTCATTGATGGTTTGTATACTATATGCGGGGCTGGCAGCTCATATCTCCGACATGGTTTTGCAATTCACATGTAATTGGTATTTCAAACTTGCTCTAGTATTGTCGTCACTATGTCCTCCTGATGGAGTTCGGGATATAGTTGTTACTTTCTTGTTTATGTTTTGTTCTTGTTAAATTATAATTAGGATAGAGATTTGTGATGCTTTGGATATAAACATTGGCTTCAAATTCTGTTGCTATTTGCTTTCAAACCGAGAGTATATCGTATCTCCTTAACATAATGGACTACAAATCTGCTAAAATGAATTTCTCTTGTGAATAGACAATGATGTGTATTGAATATCAACTCAGCACAACACCTATTACAAAGTTCAGTAGATCAAGTGATAATGTGTGTCTTGTTGAAAATGCAGGTATACCGCCAACAAATCAATGGAGAACTCTGCCTTCTGCAATGCTGATGGTGACTTTCTGATTGTTCCTCAAAAAGGAAGTAAGTGTCAATCATTCAGGTGTCATCTGTCTGTTCATATTCAGCGTCAAATATTTTGACATGTGCTTTGAAACTCTTTCTTACTCTCTGTTTGTACTGTAGGGCTGTGGATTACTACTGAATGCGGAAGATTGCAGGTATGTCCTGGTGAAATTGTGATTTTGCCTCAAGGATATCGGTTTTCTGTTGACCTTCCGGATGGACCTTCACGTGGTTATGTCGCTGAAACTTTTGGAACTCATCTTCAACTTCCTGATCTGGGGCCAATAGGTGCTTTAGAAAGTGCAATCCTACTTGCTATTTAATCAGCTGATGTGATTTACTGATGATATGGATTTGAACATGTATTTAGGCGCAAATGGTCTGGCTGCTCCGAGGGATTTTCTTGTTCCTGTTGCTTGGTATGAAGATGGCTCCCGTCCAGGTTACACTATTGTGCAGAAGTATGGTGGTGAACTCTTCACTGCGAAGCAGGACTTCTCTCCTTTTAATGTGGTCGCTTGGCATGGCAATTATGTTCCTTATAAGGCGGGTATTTCTCTATATTTCAATCTCTCATAATATGAGTGCCATGTGCACTTTTTATCCAATTTACTTTGCTACATGGAAGCTCGATGCTGTTTGTCTCCTTAGTCCTGACGTAAAATATTTCCTCAATTTGCAGTATGATTTAAGCAAGTTTTGCCCTTGCAATACTGTATTGATGGACCACAGTGATCCTTCAATTAACACAGGTTGGTTAGGTTTAAATATCAGCATTTCATCTATTAATTGTCATCAATCTGTGTGAATTTTGTTCTTATATTGTCGGTGTCGCTATTTACAATTGCTCTAGTTTCTTAAATCAATGCAGTTTTGACAGCACCAACAGATAAACCTGGTGTGGCGTTGCTTGACTTTGTCATTTTCCCTCCCCGGTGGTTGGTTGCTGAGCACACCTTCCGTCCTCCATATTATCATCGCAATTGTATGAGCGAATTTATGGGTCTAATCTATGGGGGATACGAGGTTGTTTATCTCGCTCTTGCATGAAGTCAATGTCAATTCTGGGGTTATTTCATACAATTTTTAACACGGTTAAGCTTGTTTCAGGCAAAAGCTGATGGTTTTCACCCTGGCGGGGCAAGCCTTCACAGCTGCATGACTCCTCATGGTCCTGATACCAAAACATATGAGGTACAAGTACTGCTCTATTCCTTTCTTCTATATAGCCATGTGTCTTTCCCCTTTCCGTATGCGGCTTTATTTATAAGGAAATTCGTGCCTTTTAGTCCCTCAAATGTCAACAAAATTCTGATTTGGTCCTTGTGATTTCTGATAGAGCACATTTAATCATAAGTAATATGTGCCCTTTTGATCCTTCCACAAATTTAACAATTTCTTAAGTGCTAAACTATTTAATTGTTGATATGCTATCTTAAATTTGTATTGTTACTCCACATTTGAGGGTAAAATTCTAAAAAAAGTATTGACAGGCAACCATTGCACTTGGAAATGAAGCTGGTCCACATAGAATAGCTGATACCATGGCTTTTATGTTTGAGTCTTGCCTAATACCCCGAGTCTGTCCGTGGGCACTTGAATCTCCGTTTATGGATCACGATTATTACCAATGCTGGATTGGCTTGAAGTCTCACTTCTCAGGACTATCTATGAACGAAGACAACGTTGATTTGCAGAAAGGAAAACCTATAGAAAGGTGAAATGCTCATTGTTCAGCTAGCTCCTGTAGTTCCTCTTAGAGTGACTTAGCTTGTACATAAGGAGTCACGGGCATGTAAAACATAAAATAAACCCTATTTTAGTATCAGATTGAAAGATTAGGGTGACAATCCAATGCGGATACAGTGGTAAGATGAAACCAATGTTCTATGAAATTGTGACGCAAGTAGAAATGTGTTACCGTGATGATGTTGTAGAGTTGTAGTTTATGGTGTATTGTATATATATAAAGATGGAACTATCTTGGAATACTTGTTGCAATTACAAGAGCAATGAATTATGATTTATGTGGCAATAGCTTACTCTTACTACTATTTAGTCAATGTTTGATATTAAGGGTGTGTTTTCAATATTATTATGTTCGGTTGGATCACAAGTTTTAAAAAATATTTTTTAATTGACTTATTTTCCTCAAATTTAAGAAAAAGGATTTTCCTTTCAAAACACTGTTTCAACCTCACCACCCAGGAAATCCTAATAGCTCAATTGGTTGATTGTCTGAACTCCTATCTTATTGGTAAGTGTTTGATTTCCCATATTGTAAGCCCCTTTATTTCCACTCCCTTGCCCCATTTTAAATAATAATAAAATGAAAAAAAAAACACCGCACCTCGACCTTGACATTCGAGCCAACTCCCAACCCTGATTCGACCCCAATCTGGGAATCAACTCCTAACACCAATCTATGACCTGACCTTGATGTCACCTCGACTCTCGCCCCCGAGCCCAATTTGAGACTTTGAACCCGATTCTCAATTACGACTCTAACCATAACCTAGTACCCAACTAATAAATTGGATCCCAACTTCCAAAGTTGACCCAAGATCCGACTTCCGACATCGACTTATGATTCTAACCTAAGACCCTACTCTCGACACCAACTCAGTACTCAATCCTCGTTAGGGAAGTGACTCCTAACCTCGACTTATGACTCAACTAATGACAACATCCAACTCTCGACCACGATCCCGACTTGAGACATACTCTGATCCCAAATTGAGACCTGACCCAAGACCTAACTCTTGTACTAGATTGTAACTTACAATAAATATTTAATCTTAAAAATAAAAAAAATAAAAACGTAATACTAAGATCTAAATGATTAAAATTAAAACATTCTTTTTATTTAAATTTTGGACCCCAACATTTTATTTAAATTTCAAATAATATTATTTTTTCCCTTCAACTTAAATATTGGTCCAAACATGTATTTTCAGTACCAAAGACCGAAACTCCCGCATTTCTCATGCGAAAAACAAGTACGTAAAATCCATTTTCAGAAAAGCTCCAAAACTCTCCTACCGACCAACTCCGATGGCATCTCTGGCCTTTACTGATTTTTTTATTAAAACAAATAATGATTCAAATGAATAAATAATTAGTGACCGACTCCAATTTTCACTCTCAAAACAGTAAGATCTCTTCATAAACATGTTTTTGTAATTGCTTTAGCACCATAATTACGAAAAATGTCTCTTAAAGTTTTTTTTCTCACTTTCATCATCCTACTTGTCTTCTCCGGCGCCGTTAACGGCCGCCGCTTCATCAGCGACTCCGGTGGACTAATTTCAGATGGAGTTCACAGTGAGATCGGTCGGGATTTGGAAATTCTCCGGCTGGATCGGGATTTCGCCGGCGGTGAGGAGGAGAGTTGTGAACAGAGTTATGGATTTATGCCTTGTACTAAAACTGCTCTCGGAAATGTTTTTCTCATTTTGGTTTATGGTTACCTTATGTTCCTTGGTGCTACGTATCTCTCTTCTGGTAGTGAACTGTTGCTTGAGATTTTAGGGCCTGGTATTATTGGTGGACTTTTTCTTCCTGTGCTTGGTGCTCTTCCGGATGCTATGCTTATTCTCGGTACGATTAATATAATAGTTCTATGATTTTGGTTCACTAATTGATTAATTTGTTTTACCTGTTAGTAATTGTAGTAGTATCATCCTAACCATGTCTCGAAGTCTGCATGCTGGATTTTGGGAGACACTAGTTTAAAACCTTATGAATATGATCCTTTGATCTTGAAGGGAAATAAATGATGTGAGTAGGAATCAATTCTCACTTGTTTTCAAGATCTAATATGTCGATTGAACTAATTAAAGGATTAGGGGACTGATGCAATCTTAGTTGATTAACAAATAGTGTTTTACTATGAGTAAATTTCACTTTGTTTGGTCAGTAAAATGGGTTGAGAGTCATGAGGTCTCAGCTTCAAATTCCAGTAGAGCAGTTTATGGAATTAGTAGAGGTGCCTGAGAGCTTATGTGGTATCTGTTGCGGGTGGGAGGTGACAGGTATCCTATGGAATTAGTGAGGTGCGCGAAAGTTGGCCCTGATACCATGGTTATTAAAAAACAATAAATAAATAAATTTCACTTTGTCCCCTAGATTGCAGTATCTAATCCATGACTTCAGTCTAGTAGCTAGTAGTAAGAGCGAAGCTTGTGATGTGTGGGTTAGGGGCACATCCTAGGTTTGAACCTTTCTGCGTACAAGGGCCTGGTATTAAGTAGAGAAGAGTAGAGGGGGCCCCATTATCCATGCTTCGAACCATGCGCTATGGCCCTCGTGAGTTTCTCGGTGATTAAGAAAAAAATGTTAATGTAGATGCCTACTATATCAGTCAAAGACCATATGTTACAAGCCATTATGAACGTGTCCCAAGTTTCTTACTACTTTGAACTTCATTGTTTCAGTATCGGGGATATCTGGAAGTACTGCAGCTGCTCAGAGCCAGGTCTCTGTAGGAATGGGATTGCTAGCTGGATCAACTGTGATGCTTATAACTATTATTTGGGGAACCTGTTGCATTGTTGGCAAGTGCGACATACAAAATTCTGTTGCTGTAGACATGAAAGACACTAGAGGATTCAGCTTGACGGGTTTGCATCTCAACTCTTAGAATATATATACAGAAACGTGTACAAACTCCTTCTTGTTCTTTACTCCTTTTGTCTTTCCTGAAATATGTTGCTATAGATCCTTTTTGGCCTTGTTTGGATTAAATATGCTCTAGTCTTTGAAATCATTGGGCCACCAGGAGGATTTTGTGTACTTGTGCAAGTGATATTCCTGCTAGTATATGGCCAGATTTTGTGTATCAAGATGCTTCTACTCAATGAGTGGCTGTCAATGTAGGTTCTGGTGTTAGTACTGACATCTGGACAAGCCATGCTGCAACGATAATGGCAGCGTCTGTAACACCATTTCTTGTTGTCCAATTGCCACAGCTCCTCCATTCAACTTCAGGAAGACATTTATCTGTCTTGATTGGTCTTATCATTTCACTTTCACTGCTTGTTTCTTATTGCGTCTATCAGGTACTGTGACATTGCCCATGTGTTTTTTTCTTTTATTCACTGTGGGTAATCTAATTTTCTTTCAAACTGCAATGACATATCTGCAGAGATTTGCATTGACGACACTCTTTGGAGATAAATATCATTTTTTACAGTTTCTAGCTGAATTTTCAAATAGGCAATAACAGCATTGCTTATGATTGACCGTGCTTTAAATAGTTTTTATCCCCACATATGCTGGATAATGGACTTTCCACATAACCGCCTGAGTTCAAATTGAACTTGTATCTGAAGACAACCTGATGACTCCTGTATACCTCTTCCTCTTCCAACAAGATGAAACAAATAAATATAAATCTTTGTCATTCTTTATACTAGGCTGGTTAATAAATTCACCTTTTTAGTGTTTGAGATCACAAGGCCTGTTTCTTATCCTCTATAATGAAGTCGTTCTGAACTTCTAACTTCTAATGCAGGTCTTTCAGCCTTGGATACAGAGTAGACGTCTTGCTTATGTAAAACATAAGCATGTTATATCAGGAGTTCTGAAACAGTTAAGAATGCGTGCATTGGGGAGGCTTTGCACAGACCAGGGAGCACCAAATATAGAAGTTTTAGAAAAGTAAGTTTGAAATGATTTCTGCACAGTTTTAATCGCTTTTAGAATCTTGATCAATATGATGAAGGATTTCATGACAGGCTATTCAAGGCAATTGATGAAAATGAGGATGGGTATCTTTCCCGCACTGAATTAAAAGCTCTGGTAGTAGGAATCCGTTTGGAGGAGATAAACTTACATGAGCATGATGCTATAGAAAAACTGATGAAAGACTTCGATACTTCACATGATCATCGAGTTGAAATGTCCGAGTTCATTGCTGGAGTTACAAAATGGCTTACTGAGGCCAGGGGTTCCGAGGCTCCTTCTCCTGAAGCTGGTCCTGATACAATGAAGTACCTCGATGACTTGCATGAGGTTTGTTGAGTGTTGTGACCTTTTCTAGATAGTTCATTGTTGTGACGATAGTGATAAAATATAAACGTGTTTGCAGCAAACAAGGAGAGAACACCATTTCTTAGGGGATCAAAGTGACGAAAGTGTTGAGACTGTTGAGAATCGTAGATCAACTGTAATTAAGGCTGTTCTACTGCTGTTACTGGGTACTGTCATTGCTGCCGTGTTTGCTGATCCTCTGGTTGATGCTGTCAATAATTTCTCTAGTGCCACAAGCATTCCTTCTTTCTTCATCTCATTCATTGCTCTGCCACTGGCGACCAACTCCAGTGAGGCGGTGTCAGCTATTATCTTTGCTAGCCGGAAAAAGTTGAGATCTGCATCATTAACATTTTCTGAGGTTTGTTTTCCTCGAGCTTTGTGCTTTATGTAGTATAATTTGTGGGTTTTCTACCCCTTACTTGCATCAATGAACCTGGAAGATCATTAATGAAAATCAAGAGGCAAACTTGATCTGAGGTTTCCCCAACTTGTCAAATCCCTTACGATCATTTCTGTATGCAGGATGAGATAAATGGTTGGATGGGATTTAATGTAGGACAGTTAATCCTCAAGCTAGTTGGAATCAACTCTATTAATCCTCAATATCCATTTTGCTCCATTTTAACCTCTTTTGTTTAAACAGTCAATAATTTAGATTTGAGCAGTTTGATCGCGTGTATCACTGATACAATTGCCTTTGTTTGATAACATTTGTGATGGTACCTTGCAGTTGTATGGAGCAGTGACTATGAACAATCTCCTTTGTCTATCCGTCTTCCTGGCTCTCGTCTATATCAGAGGATTGACATGGGACTTCTCATCTGAAGTCTTGGTTATTCTAATTGTCTGTGTTGTCGTGGGGATCTTTGCAAGCGTTCGTAGCACCTTTCCTCTTTGGACTTCCTTGCTAGCTTTTCTACTTTACCCCTTCTCTCTTGTACTTGTATATGTTCTTGACTACAAATTTGGTTGGTCTTAGACCACTCTTTTTGTTGAAGTTGTATGTGTCTTTTGAGCTACGGCACACTTAAGTCGCTCTTGGACGTGCTAGTAGAACTTCAGTAACTTGAAAACTTAAGTGATTTGGTTGTATTTATTTACTTACAATTTCCCACTGCTGTTTATTGGTTACAGGTTTCGACTGTTCTCTCTAGTCAATCATATCATTATTGTTGAGCAGACTGCTTCTGCGTTTCCATACATCTCTTTCGAAGTTTTGATGTACTTTTCTGCTACGCACACTTGTTTTTTACCCCTCACGGATGAGTTTCCACCTTTTTGCTTCCTTGGGACTCGAACTCACAACTTTCGAGTTGGAAGTGAGGAGTGCATACGTCCTGTTTTGTCACTTATACCATAAAGGACACTCCTTCCAAACCACCTAAATTTTTTTCAAGTTTTTATTTATTTCCTTGTTTTTTTTATAGTAGTTTAATCACCTAATTATTCTTTTTGTTTATGGTTGTACATAATATACATCTAATAAAAAAAAACCCTTTTAAAATATTTCAACAAGATTTCTCATAGGTCATTAAAATGATATATCAGCCCAACATTGGATGGATTGTGTTGGCAGATCAAATGGACCGAGTTAATAAATGAACAAGTCATTAGCCCACCAAACTTGAGTAAGTCATATTTTTATGGGTTAATTTTGGCACATGTGACCTGTAGGCAAGGCTCAAGCATTTAGGCACCTAATATTCTGCCTATTCTAATAAACAGAGATAGACACAGTAAGTGCAAAACATAATTTGTTCAATACTTGATTTAAACAAGTTACTACAGCCAGAATTCTCAACATTTCACTTGCCTTGTGGAACTGAAGACGTGTGAAAATATATAGCTAAAAGAATCTAACTCGCCACACATAAGAGAGTAACAGTTTACAGAAGTTAAGAACTAAGAACCAATGGTACCAGAAAGACCTGAATCCAGACATCCTAGTTGAAAAATCCAATCAAAATCTCACTCGTCATCTCATCATGGACCCGGAGGTTAATCCAACCCTCTCTTGTATGAGGCATATATTTCATGCTCTGACTTACATGTGAGGCTCAACTACAAATGGTAAAGACATTCATCAGAAGGAACGTTGTTCTACCACAGAGTGAAATGAAAGCCCTGCAGAAACAAACACCTTAGGACTTCAACTAGCCATCTCACGAAGAGATACACAGAAATTCTCCCGGAATAAGCACAACCAAGTGTAATGACTAACTTCTACAGCTTCAGATTGAGATCAACATTTCCTCCTACTTCAACGTGGCAATTGCGTTTGTTTGTTCCTTCTTGGCTGATTTGTACCTTGGCAGTTGGGAAGAATCCATAGATGGATTGTTGAACTGATTTACTTAGGGCTGAGCTTGTAGTAGGTTCTTCAGCAACACCCTGTGGATTTAACAAAGGCAAGAAGATCGTTACACCAAAATTGAGATACCAATAGATAAAGGCATCAGAACATAAAAATGGTAGACCTTTTGTTCTCACCTGACAAGTCACTGATTCCAATGTAAATCTCTCTCGACTCTGAAGGTTTGAATTAGATGAATGCTGATATGGAGAAGCAGCTGTAGGAGGAGCCAACGTGAGAAAATCTCCATTGAGAGCTTTATTTTGTCTGACAACATCCCTTGGTTTGGACTCGGATGGAGTCCTTGATCCTGAAGGAGCTTCTCTGGAGAAAAGTGCCCAAAAAAAGTCTAAGCAGGTATTTTAAGCACAAACTATGAAATGATCATTCGAGATATCAAACCTTTTGAGCAGATTTCCTGATTCTAAACTGGCTGCACATTCATTGCTGCAGGAAGCTGATTCAGGTGATCTCGATGCAAGGTTAACATAGGCTGGAGGAAATTTGCAGTGAAATGCAGGGACTGGTGGAAACTCTGGAGTGAAGGGATATGGTCTCTTCATGCCAACCATCTACAAATACATCATCAGTAATCAAAGTTGTAGCCGTCAACCAAAAAACTTAAAGTAACACAATCTTCTTCTTTTTTTGATAAACCAAGGTTTCCTGAGAAGCTTACGCGCACCTCGATTGATTCCACGGGAAACCTGCCACCTCTCACTAGCAACATGTATCAGGTAATTTTGTCCACCAAGGGTAGGGCATATGAGAAGAAATCACCTAGTGTTTAGTGTTTTTTGTCTCTGTTGAAATTTGCATCTAAAAACCTCATGGTTCTCAACCCACTTCATTGACCACTGGGTGACACCCTCGAGTTCAAAGATAAACCATCTAGATACCTAGTTTTGGGTCTTTAGTTGTGAGTTCCACTTTGACGCACTGAATAATGGTTGGAGACATGTTATCTCACATTTGTGAATTGTGATTGTGACATGTCTCTTGGTTTTTAAATCATTATCCTCGGATAGCTTGTTTAGATGAAAGAACACAAGAACTGTTTGACCAAAAAAGGGACCTGAGCTAACCTGAGCTAAGTGAGCATCTCTTCTGGCTTTTAAGATGCTCTTTTCATCAAGTATCTGAATATTAATTTAGGGCCACAAAGAGAAGTTCCTTTACCTTTTTTTTGGCAGTAGAAGGTGTGTACTAAAGTTTTCTACTATCAAGTTCGAAGAAAAAAGATGTTCAACACATTGGATGTAAATGACATGTCTCCCTCTTTATGATTCAAAGAACATTTCACATAACGGTTCTGTACAAACTAAGATCCTCACTAGAATCAATAGGATATCCAGGTAAACTGTATTTCACCCTTTTGACAGAAGAGAGCATTATGAAAATTGATTTCTATATAATAGTGACTAACAGGCAGAATAAAAGAAATTACCTTCACATCTTCAGGCCACAGAGGTAAATAATTACACGAATAATAATTTTGGTTTGAAGGGGGCTCCATCTGATAATTTAGTACAGATGATGATGAAATCCCAGATGAGATATTCATCTGCAGTTACCACAAAGTGATTTAATCAGAGCATTTCAAACACATCAAAACAAAATTCTAGACGCGATAATCCAACGATGATATATAACATTGCAACTAAATTGATAAACTTGCTTACCATTGATGAAGAACAAGAAGGTTGCTGATATTGCTGTGATCTTTGCAGCACACTGGGTAGAGGTAAAATGGGGTTATGCGGTTCATTTGGCAAATCTACATTTGCCCCGAAAACAACACCATGGCGATTTCCCTGTTGGCTTTCTCTTTCAGGACTGTACTCACAACTCCACAATTTAGGACATTTATCACTCCCTGAACCTGAAACAGACGACCAACTTAATTCCCCTCCACCCATGTTCATTGGTTTTGATGATTGTAAAGTCTTCGGACGGAAACCATCAAGAACTAAGGCAGACAGATTTGGTCTAAAGACACTATTTTTCGAAAGCAGATCCATTGTTGATGGTGGTGGTAAAGTGATTGAACTAGGCCTAAAACTAGAACCTTCAACTGCTAAGCATTTCGACATAGTTTTGGTGGAATGAACTGAATTTGGTACCAAAACATTAGGTGTTTGAAAGTTTGCATCTTTTTCATGTTTTTTCTCCCCTTCCATTCTAATCCTTTCAAGTTGAGCAACACCAAGCCCTCTTTGTGGAATTTTTTTCTGCTTCACTTTTTTCGATGCTCTACTCGTAGCACCACCACCACCACTACCACATGAACCACCACCACCACCCCCATCCCCACCACCACCACCGCCACTACTATTACTACACTTACGGGTATGTTCCTCTATCACCATTATGTTCGTCTTCGTCTTCGGCTTCATAGATCAAGAAAAACAAACTATACACTACTACTTAAAAGTAAAACCTAAAGGACAAATATATATATAGACATTGAATCCATCCACCACATTATAACCATATAAATTCCTCTAAACAATACAATTAATCTTGAGGGTTTGGAAAGAAAACCTCAAATGGAAAAATTCAATGAAAATACAGAAAGAAGCCAAATTCAAGGAGAAGAAAAAAAAACCCAATACCCCATTTGTACGTTACATGAAATCTTGTAGGTCATCAAGTCAAGATCTGCAACTTATATGGAGATAAATATAAATAAATAAATGTACACCAAAAAACCCATAATTCAGCAAACAAATCTATATAAAATTGGATCTTATTTACACAAAAATGTACAAATACAGATACAGTAAAAGCAAGCTATAAAGAGCAAAGGAAGAGTATCTGAGATATTCGGATTTTTCTCATAACCAGTTGTCTGTAAATAGATCAGATCAGTAAAATAAGAATTTCAAAATTTTCAAAATGGAAATCTAAAGGCAGCTAAAAATGCGGAATTTGTGAGAGTAAGATTCAGGCAATCAAATTTATCGGCCAAAATTATCGGTCGACTCCACATTTTCCGACTCTCAAGTACTCTTCTTTCTCTTTTCCTCTAAATCTCTCATCAAATTCTCTGTTTTTTTTTCTCTCTTACAAATAAAGACAATGCCGCGCTCTAAGCTTTTTATTACAGTAAAAAGAAACTGAATTATTGTTACTCACTCTGTTTATTATCGATCTTGACTTGACACACGTCTTAAAATTTATGTTCTAAAATAAGTATAAATAAATATTTTAAAGTTAAATTGTTAGTAATTATATTTATTTATAATAGTTACTTATTATTACAAGTAATTTTATATTTCTTTGATAAATAATTTAGTATGATCGTGTTAAAATATTATACTATATCAACTCACAAAGATCTTTTCTTTCATAAAACTTGTTGTGTTTCTTCTTATAAGGCGTTCAAAAAATCACCATTATGAAATCTCATTCAATGCATATATATTGAAATTTCTTTTACTAGATATTCGATATCTAGATTAAAGTATATGATTGAATTTGAATTCATGCAAATTTATTTTTAAAGACGATGCTACTAATAAGATTTTTTCATTCATCGCAATCAGCAAATACTCTCTCTATTGTGTATTATACATCGTGCGTAAAGCAAAAATATTATACGATCTTTAATAAAAGATCTCAATGTACAAGATTTGTTCAATATAAATAGTACTAATAAATAATTGGAAAGATTCTTAACAAATATTCTCCCTGCTCATTTTAATTTCCCACTTCAGCCAAAAAGAAAAATTGATCTAAAATAGTTGTTATTTTAGAAAATTAATAAAGTATTCTCCTTATTTTATTTTATATGTCGTCTAGTATATTTGTCCAAATTTCTGAAAAATCAAAATTATTTGAAGGTGTTTATCCAGAAACTATACGTGCAGTTGAGTAGAAGTAGGAATAATTTTATTATAGTTTGAAGAGACGTTATAAATTTCTCCTTCACGCAAAAAGTAAAAGAAGATTTTTTTCTTCGTGATAAAATATCCTTACTAGAAATTTTTATTTTCCAAATTATCTTTCACTGGTTTAATCTTTATACACTTTTCAAATATATACAACACTCTTATTTACCTTTTGATTTAACTATATTGGTATTGATTAACAATCTTAATATATACTTTCATCTTATGTTATTAATTTTAATTAAATAAAAACAAAATTTTAATTAGAGTCTTTT
The DNA here is from genome assembly GCA_029582725.1 of Solanum chiquidenum. Lineage (NCBI taxonomy): Eukaryota > Viridiplantae > Streptophyta > Magnoliopsida > Solanales > Solanaceae > Solanum > Solanum chiquidenum. The sequence continues at coordinate 38,639 of JAJOOS010015561.1, forward strand.
ATATAATAAAATTATTTCTTTATTTTGCTAATACTAATTGTAAAATGAACTACAAAATTCTATATCTTTTTTGTAATTTGTGAGATTGGTTAGCCACAATTTGTTTACCAAATACTAAAAGTAATAGTACTCAAATAAATTGATAATATGAACGGCTTCTCTCCAAAGTTTTTTGGAAAGCTAATTTAACCAACAAATAATATTTTTCAAAATAAGTACTAGTTTTTAAGAGTTTGACCAAAATAGCTTGACTGATATCGTATTTACAAAAATATATAAGATTCTTCAATTATGTGATCTTACACTAAAATTATGCATAGTGTATTAAAATGTCATTTACATCTTATGGTATTAAATGTGTATATTGGAATTTTGTACTTAATACAATGCTTGATACACTTTTCACATTTATTGAATGCTCCCCACAATATTTTTCTTCAACAATTGGAATATTGTGCTAGGTTTCCATGTATGGATACTTTCCAAGCTATACTATATTATTCAATTATAATATCTATTCTACTTAATTAACTTTAATTTGTGCAAAGATTAATTACTTGTTTTGACTAAAAGATTGAAAGGATATTTTGTATGTGAACAACCATTTAATTATATCCTCTTTAGTCCATATGAGATGGATTTGTTGAAGCAATTTATTAATGCCCATCCCAAGTTGTTTAGCAATTTTGAGCAAAGATTACATTGTAGAAAACTTTCTATATATGGGATTAATACATTCCCTTATGGATCTTTTCAAAACCCAAAAACAACTACTTTGGGCTTCCCTTTTTCTCTATTTACTTAAATACAAAGTAACCAAAAGGACATCAAATCCAAGTGAGGTAAAAGGGTATATAAAAGGGGTGAAATGAAAATTGAGAGGTGATGGGTTTGTCTGACCCCATAGAGTCATCAAGTGGGTCCTATCTTTATCAGGTATTTCGAGTTTGAACTCTGAAAATAAAAGTATGTTTACTCTCTTTAATAGATTTTTCCAATATGGATAAAATTAGTCAGACAATATGCTTTATGCACCGGATATAAAAAAAATAAATCAAAAATATACAATCAAAAATATTTACAAGTGATTAGCGTAACAATCTTACTTACAAGTGTGTGTGGGTGAAATTCATTGAAAATTTGATAACCTTCTAGATGAGACTATATACAAAATTTGAGGAAGACTGAAGTTGATTTGAATTGATATGAAAAATATCATTGTATATTATGTATCTAACAAATACCACTAATATATTTTTTGATATACACGAGATACATAAATATACATGGATTATATACAAAAATTACACTTCAATTCGTCTTTTAATGCATCAACTCAAAATTTCGACTAGAAAATCTCATATCAACCCAAATGGGTTCAAAATCTTTGTACAAGCTTCATATAGACACCCGCTTCAAATTATAACACTTATACAATTTTATTTTTTTAAATATGAGAGGTTTAAGCTCAACAAAACGAATTTCAAGATCTTCTTCTAAAATCATTGAGTTCAGTAGGTTTTCAATAGTATTTCAACAACTAAAAGCAACAGTGATAATGATGATGGTACTATCAGATGGAAAAATAGCGAAGAACTACGTAAAAGGTAAATAACCAAAATTGATACTATAATAATTTGGGTTGATTGACACAAAAATGTAATTTATCTCATAAGGAAAAAAATAGAGTCATGAAGATCTTTATTGTGATATACCATTGGATTTTGGCTTTCAAAATGGGCCACCTTAGGCTCAACAAACTATCTATGAGTAAAAAGAAACAAAACAAAAAAGTGTGTGTGGAAGAGGGGCCAATACAAACAAGAAGCCACATTCAATGGACCCCTTTTAATGACACATGACCATCTGTTTTGGTATTTATGGTGTCAAGATTTTGTTAGATATGCAATATATTGTATCTATGCACAAGATTCTCTATTTACTACCTATACAATATTCTCACACTTATGTCCTTATTCTACTTTTTATAATTCAATTATTGAGACTTTGATAACCATAATTCTTCTGTTTCGATTTGTTTGTGTTAATTTTCATTTTAATCCGTTTAAAAAATAATGCTATCTCTTTATCTTTTTGATAATATTTTTTATACTAATTTCTTTCTACATGATATGTTTAAGAGTCTGTTTGAATATAACTTTTAAACACTTTTGAATTGTTTTGGTGAATTAAAAAAAAAACATTTATAAGTACTTAATTTTATGCTAAATAGATAAAAATAAATCAAAATCCATAAGTCAATCCAAACAGACTCTAAGATCATAAAATTAAAAGATTTTTTTAATATATTCTACGTATCTTTAGTTTATGAATACAAAATTCAAAAATCCTTTTTACTTTTATAAACTCTATCTATATTAAATTAAAAACAAACAAATAAATTGAAATAGTGAGATTATTAGCAAACTTATCTTCTTCATCTTTGGTAGTGCTTAGAAAATTTCAAGGAAGGTTAGTTTTTTTTTTTTTTTTTTTTTTTTAGAAAACAACTAGAAAGAAATTTAGTTGGATATGACATAGCAACAAGTCAACAACTATAAAATGTTAGCAACTGGCTAGGGTAGTAATTAACAAGATTATCTAATTATTTTTCTAATATTTTTGAATTGACATGAATTAACCTTTCTTGTTGTATGATCTTCTTCGAAAAGAATGATACAATTAAAATAATACGTTTAATAATCTCTTTCGATAGATATCTTTTAGTCCAAACACTAATATTCACTTGTGCTATCAATGGAGTTACCCAAATCCTTTTTTGGCAGAAAAAAGTGAACCAATATAATTTCTAAAATTTTAAAATGAAATAGCAAAAATACGACCTTTTATTCTATGATAACAATTGACAGCTAAGTCGTCTAGATTAATTTTTGTAATAACTAGCAATTGTATTCTCACATTTCGAAGAACACCAATCACAGTTACCACATATTTCGATAGACCACTCTTTATTTTACGATAACAATTAAGTTTAAAATCAACTTTTATAATAGCTAGCTATTGTACTCTCACATTCCGAAGAACTTGACTGATGAGATGTCAACTGTAGTTACCACGTGTTAAGAAACAAAATACACATAATAATTATTGACGCATTTTGGCTAAGATTAAAAATTGATTACCTCCATGTGTGATATTCTTAATCTCATAAAATTAATAACTTTTATGACTCTATGAGAGCATATAAGGTCCTGTAGCTCAGTTGGTTAGAGCGTTGGTCTTATGAGCCGAAGGTCGCGGGTTCGAGCCCCGCCAGGACCAAAATACAATTTTGTTTTACGTTACAAGTTTCGTAAGTCTTTCTTTTGTTCTTATTTAGCGGTGAAGAGGTAGGTAGCCCTTTTCGAACCCAATAGTTTTGGTCCAATCCAAATCATACATACATATTAAAGTTTTCATTAAATTTTAAACTTAATTCTAGCATTTGAGATCGATATCTTAAAGTTCAGAACTAAAAAAGTTTTCAAGTTCAAACCATGAACCTACGTCTATATTTATATTTTGTATTATCCACATATTCAAACACCGTTACATAAACTAAGATGGAAGGAGCAATAGATGAGTTAAATTTCTTTTAATTAATTTATTGGTGTGGAGGTAAGACGTTGATTTTTTTGATTGAAATTGAATAGAGCAAAGCCACCAACATTGTGAATAAAATGAAGCAACCTCCTAAAAAATTGACTACTCAACTTTCTAGTTGGCATGTAGTTTTTGAGTGACAAAAGTAGTACATTTACATTTCTTTCTACTCCATATCTTTTTTTTTAGAAAATATATATAAAAAAAATAAATTGAAGAAAAGAAAAGATCACCTACCTCCTTTCTAATTTATTTCAATTTCACCACAAAAAAATTGAGAATTAAAAAACTTGTACTCAACCAAAGATCTTTATGATATGGTTATTATAAGTTCTGAGGTATGAAACTATATGTTATATTCTGAATTTTGATCATTCAATATTATATACTATGGGGTTTTGCTTGAAAACAATTATTGGGCTAAAGAGGAACAAAAGAAGAAAATCCAAACAGCTCAAGGTACCTACATTTCTCTCTATTCACTTCCCTGCACTTTTAAAAAACACTAGCAAAATTGTCTCGATTTCGAGTAGTTCAAGGGTAAAATTGATTTATTTCTCCTTATTTCGGAATAATTGTTAGTAGAGAAAGTATTTTTGAACTACTTGCCTAGTTGGATGACATTTTAAAACTAGTTGTCTAATGTCGATTGTATTTTTGAGCCAAAACATAATAGAGGGTTAAAATTGACCTATTTTGAATAGGTTAGAAATATTTTTACCCCTCTCCCCTGCAGGAATAAAAAAGAATGTCGATATATCATTACCAGCCTATCGTTACTATGATAAAGAACCAAGATTTTTCACTAAGAAAAACCTGCATATGAATAAATAAACATACAAAGAAATTAGCTAACAAGGGTTGTGATGGAGTGATTAGTACTCCTTCATTCTTAATCAGAGGTCTCGGGTTAGAGTCCCCCTGAGTACAGAGCCTTCTTTGTTAGGGAGCACTTTACCCCCAATGTAGGACTTCCCAGTGTACTATGTATACATATCGAACAAATTTTCACAAAAATAAAAATTAGATTGATATATTTGACATTTAATTTGCAGGTTACAAGTACTAGTACATCTGATGAGCCAAATGGAGAAGTACAAGTTCCTAGTGCTCATTATTCAAATGGAACTTCATCTTCAAAAAAGATTACTCGTAAGACTAAATTTACTCACAACACTGCTGCCACTAAAATTCAGACTGCCTTCAGAGCTCATTTGGTAACTATTCTTTATATAATCCGTCTGTTTCAAAATAATTGTCACGTTTCATTTTATGAGAGTCATACTATATAAATTTTGATCAATAAGATGTATAGGTGCATCTTTCATAATATGCCTTTATGACATACTTCCATCCCACATAATGCAATGTTACCCCACGACTGCAGGTCTAGGCCAACAGACTATGTCGTTGGGTGCTGGCCTAGTGCAGTATTTTTCGTACAATTTTTGAATATTTAATTTTAATGTGAAGTGCAATTAATTGTGTAGGCAAGAAAAGCTCTAAGGCGCGTTAGGGGTGCAGTGAGATTTCAAGGTGTAATTGAAGGGCTAAGTGTAAATAACCAAATAGCAGGGACTTTGAAGCAAATACATTGTTGGAGCAAAATACAATCAGAGATTAGAGCAAGACGACTCAATATGGTGACTCAAGGCCACAATAAACAGAAGAAAATTCAAAATCAACAAAAACTTGAGGCTAAGCTTCACGAGCTTGAGGTAACAGTTAAAGTTATTGTCGTATGACCAAGAATTTATAGATCCAAATTAAACTGAGGAATCAATCTACATGCAACAAACAAACAAACAAAAAATTCCAAAAAGCTAGTTCAAGACCTAAGAATTGTTCAAGTCCTAATAAAAATACCATCCATCCCTTTTTCATCTAACGTGTGACTCTTCAACACCTCATCTCACGCCTAAGACTGAACATCTGGTGCATGAGTAATTTAAACTAAGGGGCCCATCATTGTTAAACATTAATTGGGCTGGATCCCATTCTACTATGATACCATATGAAGATATAAATTTTGGGCTTAACTCCACCCCAAAAGTTTTCATGTGACGTGGGGTATATCTTTGGGGTATACAATTCACATTTTGTATACTTCAACAATAAAAATAACTAAATCATATTGTTTATATACACGGAAGGTATACAATTTGCTTACCTGCCGGGTATTTTGCAAATATTTTTTCCTAAATAAAGTATAGAGCGTAATATTTTACTTTTGTATCTGTTAAATCTGTTTTTGAAATCATTCTTATTAAACCATTGGTCGATCGAAAACAACCTCTTTACATTCAGAAGGATAAGGTCTCTGTACACCACATCCTTCTTATACTCCACTTATAAGATCATGCTGAATATAATATTATTAAAGTGTAGAGAGAATAACATTTATTAAAAGTTCCTTTATTAATCATGCTTGTACTTAACAAATAATTATATACCACCTTCATTTTGTGGGGGAAAAAACTATAATGTGTTTTATAGCTTTTTTTAGAAGATTTGTGACTTGTGAGTTAAATTAAACTTAATTGTTTCATGAAAAAACACCTTATAATACTAAAGACTTGTTCAACTTCAATTTTGTCTTGCCACCTTTTGCAAAAGAATGTTCAAAATTTTAACTTAAATAATTGCCCATTTAAGGCATGAAAAGACAACAACCAACAAAATAATTAACATCCTTACAATAATTGATATGCCTATAGGCTATATCAATCACTTTTTTTTTTTGAATTATGTGGCTGTTTCTATTAAGCTTACCTGGTTTCTCTTGTTTCTTATTGGCCTACTTCTTTTTCCTTTTTCATATTTTCATTGTTAATTAGGGAGATATTTGTTAAGCTATTTTGTTTTTTCAAGAGGCACATATATTTAATTAAGCAATATTTGAAATTCATTGATTTGATTAATTTTAGTTTACATCCCATCAAGGGGTTATTATCAGAAAGTTTTTTGTTTTCATTGTTCAAATTTGAAAATATTTGATTAAAGATGAAAAAAATTCAACCGTTAAATAATACATCAAATAACAACCCCACTTCAATTCATTCTATTCAAAATTTATCCATTTTTTTAGAGATTAATTTTTTCTAGGGATTAGAGAGAATCTGCACCAATCATAACTTAAATTATCAATTGTCGAATTTTTTCACGAAGCAGATAAATTTCATGTGTCCACAATCTAAATATCTTTTAAGTTATACAAACCCTAGTCATCATATTACGATGGAAAAATTATATTTTTCAGTATCTATAATGATGTATTTATATGTTATCGTTAGGGTTTAAGAGAAAGACAAACTAATGAGCCTAATAAATTGAGTATCATCACTTATGAATAGACCTGACCCAATAGGTATTTCTAATAAATAAAATGATGAAGCTATGTTTCTCAATTATGCTACTGAATTTTCTGTCATCTCCCACACATCCCATCTATTGATCAAAATTTGTCTTGTTATAATAACCTCCCTTTCACTTCCCACTCCTACATATTGTCTTGTTCACAACACAACCATACCCCCCTGGCCTATCCCATTTATTACAACAACCAATAAGTTATCACATTCTTAGGGTATCATCATGTGGATTGCAAGTTAAGTTTGCGTTTAATATACGATATCATTGACAAATTCAGAATTTAAAGACCTCGAATGTATCAGTATTATCTTAGTTCAAATATGAGTTTTAAGATAAACTTAAAATAATAACAATGAAATAAGGCTCCAGCTGAATTTGGACCCAAGTCATGCATGTAGTTCCTTTGGCGTACCAGCAATACACTTGCACTCCTATGCTCCGCATGGGTACACTATTAATTATATTTCAATTTCTGTTAGTTTCTCAAGATAGATATACATATATGCACATGATTTTTCCCGAAGTTGTGGAGTCATGATTTTAAAATTATGTATATTTTAGAAGTTAACTAATTAGTTATTTTAAATACTATTGTTGATTAGTGAACTTTTATAAATTTTTGTATATTATTGAAAAACACTTTTGAGAAAAATATATTTACAAATATTTTTTTAAAACTTAACCAAACACTAATTGTTGCTCATAATTTTTTTTAAAATTTATCACTCAAACACAAATTTTTCCTCGCCAAAAAATATTTGTATAAGCTGATTTTAAAAGTTTAGCCAAACAAACTAAAAATTCAATTTAGATCGACCGAAGAGCATTGACTCATATGATGTCTCAATAAGAAGTTAAGTAGTTGCTTTGGAGATAGTTAGTGACAAAGTCAAAAATTCCGTTAAAGAATTTTCAATGTATAATATATGTAAATTTTACTTTGACATGTGTATACAATAAATTTTCTAATGAAGAGTGTTTAACTGATCATCCTTAACTGTTTATGACTACACCAACGTCACTTAGATAGTCACTCAATTTTGATTTGATAAATAGGTGGAATGGAGTAGTAGTGCTGAAACCATAGAAGAAATACTACAGAAATTACAACAAAGAGAAGAAGCAGCAATTAAGAGGGAGAGGGCAATGGCATATGCATTTTCTCATCAGGCAAGTTATGACCCCCCTTTTTAATCTGTCTAATTTTCTTATCATATTTAATAGTATATATTTTTATTAAAGAAAAATAATATATTTATCAAAATTGATTTTTTATCTTTCTAAGTCAAGGAATATAAAAATCTATTGTATTCGTCTTTTTCCTTTCTTGGTAAGACTTTTTCTTTTTCACTTGGTAGCGTCCGCTATGTAGACTTTCAAATATAGAGAATTCAATTTAAAGAAATAACTTGGGAGACACAAGTTAATTTTAGCCTTCACTTGTGTGAACTCTTTGAGAATGAATTTTATGAGGGTATTCTCTCAATTTTATATTGTCTTTCATATTATTTAAAAGATATATAGTGAACAATTGATCATCTTCTAGTTGTAGGTTAATTGACTGAAACACATTAAATTTGTCTTTCCCTTTAGTATATTTCTCTCATGATCTATCATCATTATCTAATATTTGAGTTGTTTCTGCATAATATCTGATCATTTTGATTCCAACATTATACATGTTTCAGTGGAGAGCCAATTCGAATCAATATTTTGGACAAGCATATTATGATCTTGGCAAGGAGAGTTGGGGTTGGAGTTGGATGGAACGTTGGATCGCGGTTCGACCATGGGAGACTAGAGTTCAAACAAACCCTATTGTTCCAAAAATCTCTCACTCTCAACAAGTTGCCAAGATAACTAGTAAAGCTACAAATTTGGGACCTATGAAACTAGTTGTATCAATTAAAAATCCATCCATTTCAAATGGAAAAGAATCTACAAGAGGAAGAAAGTTGTCCATCACTACTAATGAAAATCAAGTTTCTCAAGAGGCTAATATTTGATTGGCAAACTCAACCTACTTAATACTACTTGAATATCTATACTTTTTTTTGGTTGATTGACATGTTTATTATTAATTTGGCTTTGTATATTTTAGTGTGGTGATGGAAACTTTGTTTTATGTAATTTTTTGTTTTATGCTGTTTTTATGTGACTATTCATATTGGTGATGACTCCATTATACAAGCATTACAATTTCTCAAATATTGTCCATTTTGATACCAACAAATAGATGACATCCCAAGCACTTGCACTATAATAATCTTAGTACTTTAATTATATTTTATTGCTATATGAAGAGAAAAATTGTCCTCCTAAAGACAATACTTTTGAGTATAATATTTGTGTTGCTTTCATGTTGAAAAATTATATCACTAGCTACTTGAAGTATATGATTACTGACAGGATCAATCAAGTAGCATTTTTCACTGGGGTTTGAGTGTCTAGTCATGGACACCTATCATACGACATATATGTTTAATCGAATCCTTTCCTTTCTCCCCTCAGTTTCAAACATCGGGGTATGTAATATAGTTATGATTCAACTATTCTTAATTATAGATCTTGAATTAAAGTCATAAAAATAACCTTTTAATAAGAGCGTTTTCAAGTGAGATGGAGAACATAGCTAGCATATTCAATCGAACCCAACATTTTCAACACAAAATGCAGATATATGTGCAGAATCACTAAATTTTATACAATACTACTCTATTACCTTTTGAACTCATATAGTCTCAGAATTATAATGGTCTAGTAATAAAATAAAATAAAAGGTTGAACACATCAAATTAAAATTCTAGATTTGATCTTTATTCTCGTAGTGAGTCTACTCAACACAAATCTAAATTAGTCAGACTAGTGGACTTTAGATGTTGAATGGTTAAACAACAAATATTCAATCAATATGAAAAATTACATGGCATATCAAACTAAGTCCCTATATTTATCCAAATAGGTAGTTCAATTTTTTTCATAATATAACGATAGTTTGAGACTTTTATAGCAGATACACACAAATACAATTAGACATAGATAAGACATATGCGGATAATGTATTTCTTTATTGTTACGCATGCATATACAATGTATTCTGCTATAGAAATATTGTATACACATTAATACAATACATTTTACTATTATTATGTGCACACATACAATGTATTTCACTTATGCACAATTACAATGTAATACATACAGTTTATAAATACACAAATTATCGCTATGTTTCGTAATTAGGTGTGGAACTATTGGTATACATAAAATTTCTCATAACTATATTAGAAATCTAAGTTAATCATGCTCAAGATTTAACACTAAAACAATACAAATTTCAATTCTCAAGAATATATCATATCATATCATCATCATATATTATTAAAAGTGGAAAGTTCCAACTTGCAAAGTTGGATTATCATTTTACCCATACACTAAATAAAATATTTAATTAATCACATTATTAAATAATATTATACTAAATACTAAAAGTTGGAAGGTTTTAAAGCTGAAAGTTGAATTAACTTTTAAATGCAATTAAATGAAAATATCATGACTTCAAGACCCTTTATTCCTAAAGATTAAAATAAAACTATTGTCTTTTCATTTTCTCATATTGAATGAAGGGAAAAATTGGTCTTGTAAATTATAAATTAAGACATTGGACAATATTAGATAAATCATAAAATTGTAGTGCATGTTCAATTGTTGATTTCAAAGAAGGGCTCTTCTTTTATTTGATTCCCTCTTCATCTATATATTATCATATGTAATTATATTTATGTTTGTCATTTGTTTCCTCTCTCAATTTTAGTGGCATCATAATCACATGGTAAGAATTATATGTGATAAGTTGGATGATTCATTATATTTGTTTGGTAAGAATCTCTTATTTCTTCCTGCCAAATCTCTTATGTTGCACAACATCAGTTTATGAACTTTTAAAATTTGTTGATTATGCAAAAGATGTAATCAATATATTATTGTTTGGGATAAACGTGCGACGCACGTTCCTAGATACTAGTATAGTTATAAGCATCATTCTTGCCTTATGAATAGTAATGCCTCCGTCCCATACTAGTTGATCATTATACTAAAAATAAATTGTTCCATATTAGTTGTCTATGTTACTAAATCAACAAAACATTAATTAGTTTTTTTTTATATTACTTTTGCAATTAATTTTTTTTGAAAGTGTTCATATCTATTTATAAAATTTTCAAGAAATATTTTAATTATAATTACTTAAACACCATGTAAAATGAAAAGTAATCAACTAATATGAAACGGATTGAGTAACTCATCAATCATCATAAATAAGAGACAACAACCATTAAGCAATGGTCACTATCTTGATAGAAGTCATGAGTTCTAAGTGAATTTAATTTTTCCTGTCAAGAGACAAACAATAACAAATAAAAATAAAAATAAAGAGGCATGACATACAGCTAGACAGATTTTTTATGACACTAATGAGCTGTGCAGTATAATAAAGGGCCACAAAAAAAATTTCATTGCAAAGTACCATGCTTTTTGTGGTATCTGCCTCTCTAGTTTCTTCACTATAAAAATTTATGTTTCATCTTTTTTAAAAGAAATTGATTGCATTCCTTCACTCTCTCATTCTCTTTCAATTTTAGCTAGCCCCACTTAATTCTACCACCAATTAACACAAATATCGAGTAACTCTATTTATTGATATTGATATTGTCTTAATATCATATATATCAAATAACTCTATATTTACTGGTGTTCGATGACCTCGATTAATTTAACTTATACATGCAACCTCCTAATAACATAAATATCGAATAACTTTTTTTATTGATGTTTGAGTCAATTTACATTGATCTCGATTAATTTACTTGATACCAATATCTCTCCATAACACATATATCAAATAACTCTATTTAGTGGTGTTGGATGATCTCGACTAATTTATCTCATACATGCCATATCTCCTAACAACACAAATACTATTAAACTTTATTAAGGATATTAAAGATCTTTATCTACCAAATTTTTAAAAGTAAATAAGAAGGAATTAATTGCCTGTATTTTGTTTTTGTCTCTACTAGATATTAACTGACACTAGGCCACACACTTAGCTGATCTACTACAACCTTCTATCCACGTGCAGTGGCTGACCCCACTATTGAAGAATTGGAGGACATGTTGCTGTTACAAATTGATGCAAAATAAGACCCTCTATTTTCCATGACATAATAATTCACATCATAAGGTTTTCCAATTGACAGCTAGAGAATTATCATTCCACATATTTTGTATTTAATTTTAATTGATATTTATACTCTCCAATAACTCGTATAAAGTTGAATAAATAAATACACATATCTTATGTGACATATATAAATCAGTTTGAGTATATTTCAAACAAACTGCTATGCGTAGAACATCACATATGACGTATGTGTCTACTTGTTCAACTTACACATCAAATTTGGAGGAAGTGAGGGCACATGGATTGCACAACAAATATGTAGACTTTGCAAGTATGAGGTGGGAAAACATTTCAGTTTATGGTTAAGAGAATAAGTTACTTAAATAAGAAATTTAAAGAAGAAGCTAGCTATAAGACAGTCTTGTAAAACCACACCTTAATTACTTTTAACTGTTCATAGAAAATGACTTTACACTTCTAATGCTCTCACAAAACTCCATGCAATGCAGTGATAGGGATGTTAAAAGATTTAAGGTAACTTTCAGTTCCTTTTAGAGGACTTAAAGAAGTCATTGAAACATGAACTATTTCAGTTAGAATGTTGTCAATCAATCAATCAAAAGAAAGAAAGAAAGTTTTGTCCTGAAGACTCTTCAAAAATATCGATGAATGAGTGCTAATCCACTAAAAGTAGCGGACTTTTAAAGGATCTGACACGAAGAGTCTGAGCAACATAGTCGTTCCATTCATCCATAAGCACGCACAATCAACTTAAATGTATACCAAAGCAATCAGGTTGACAAGTATTGGCATTCAAGATTTAATAGAAACATTCAAGAGAAAATTACTTGTTCTAATGAACTGAAGATAATAAGCAAACAACAACAACAACTTGGCAACAGAAATACATGAGCAATCCTAAATTAACAGTTGAGGTAGAAAAATCACACTTATACATGAATATTACACCGCGATTTAATCTTAAAAAAAACCCTGAAACTATGCTCAGGATTCTTCTTCCGCGGTGCATTGTCACTGAATCAGACTCGATAAATGAATTATCGCCTTTTCTCTGACTTGTCCTTTCCCATTTCCATCTTGATGTATAGTACTTGTTCCTGAAAATGAAGCTCAATGTAACAGTTCAAGAATGCTGGTAGAATGAAATGGAATTTGAAATGATGAAGTGATTTACCTGTCAGGCAATCAAGGGAGAGTATGTTGTCGAGCTAATTCAATGGCGAGAATCAGAGGATGGTTTGTCGGAAGTACCATCATGCTCCTCTATTTCACCTTGGATTCGTGTAGGAATGCGAAAGCCAGAGAATCCGCCTACTTCTGAGGCAAATCCAATACCAGAAACTGATGTTGAATACATAGGCAATACATGGTGTTGGTGTTGGTGGTGATGAATTGGATCAGCTGTGGCAATAGCAATCGCTGATGGATCTATCCATGCACGAATCGAAGGTGAGTAACTGGACTGAAGGGGTCCCCTCTGAGACAAAAACTGATTTTGGCTGAACAATTGTTGTAGTAGTGGCGGGGCAGGCTGAGAGTTAAACAAGTAACTATTTGCTCCAGCAATTGCCCCGCCACCAAAAGCCATGCCGGTGTATCCACCGGCACCACGAGCAGCAGCCAATCGACCGAGTTCCACTGGCTGCTGCTGGTGCTGAGTCTGAGGTTGAGGCCAGACTGAAGCATCAAATCCAATAAGCGGGGTGCTTCCAGTAAAGAAATTTGATGCTTGAAACTGAGCTTGTGATTGTTCTATTTGGTGGTTATGAAGCAAAACAGGATCTTGAAAAGACTGTAAAGAGAGCTTCAAATCTTGGCTTTGGCTACTTGTTCTTGACATCAAATTATGTTCTTGAAAACTCTGGAAATGCATAGCTGAAGAATTACCTTCAGTTGAACCACCACCCATAGGGAAAAAAGACTTAATAGTATCAGAAATGGCATTAGAATCTAAAGAATGAGGCAAAAAACTTCCATTTGCATTTGCATTTTCACCACTTGAGCTAGCACTATTATTCTGGCCTAACATTATCATTGCACTTTTACTAGTTGTCCCAACAAAATGACCATTATTGTCATCGTCTTCAACATCTTTTTCTTGATCAAAACTTGTAACACCAGTGGTTGGTTTCCAAGGGGGCAATTCAGCTAGCTCATCTATAGAAGCTTTAGCCTTTTTAATAAGCCAATCCACAGCTTTACTTGGCCTGTCATAGCCAAGTCGATCTTGTACATCATAAAATTGAATAGCTGTATGAGCAGCAAGGCGCACACGCCGGTCCCTTGGACCTTTAGCTGTACACACCTTGCTGTGTCTGTCTTTTCGACCAATTGACCTTATGATATGACCACCTTGTACTTCAACAATCTCTCCACCACCAAATCTTGACGATGTTCCCACTTTTTGCTTCGAGCAAGAAGGAGGAGGAGGAACATACGAACGTTTCTTGGATTGAGCTTGTTGTTTGATGTTATCTAAATCTTGATGCATAAAATGATCATGATGAGAAAAAGGTTGTTGAAATTGAAAAACCTCTTCTTGATTTTTTTCTTTTTCCTCTTCATCTTCTTCTACATTTTGATAATGATGATTCTTCTTGTTCTTCTTATGAGGATCCAGCTTTGTGTTGCTAAAAAAAAATCAAGAAAAAACAAGAATAGCTAGCCTAACCCATTCTGTTTTTCTTTTTAACAGATTTTTTTATGTCAACTTTCTATGAATTTCTGTAATTTGTACTTAGCTAAAACAGCATAACTCTAATGAGAAATACAATTTTTTTGCTAGTAATAGTACTAATAAACAAAAGTTAACTTTGAAAATAATGAAGAAGGCTTAAGAGACAGAGACAGAGACAGGGACAGGGACAAGACAAGAGTGAATAAGGAAGGGTGTTGTTGATGTATATAAGAGACCTTGATGTTTGCTTTGTGTATTGATATTTGAAAATTTATTGATTAGATTAATTTGAATTTGCGTCCTCCTAAGAAAGGGGAAAATGTTTTTTATAGTATTTAAATTTGGGATCTAATTAAGAAGTTAGAAACTTAGATAATCATTCAACTTTGGATAATGCGTGTTAAATTTTGAAGATGAGAGTTCAAGTAATGTTTTTTTATAAAAGTTTCTCACAAGAAGTAAATGCATTATGTTTTAAGAAATATGATGACAAAACAAATATGACCAAATAAAAAGTTAAAATAGATACAATATATCAATAGCCCTTAATTTCATCACTAAATTTTATTTAAATATTTGAATAACAATATGTATCGGTTCAGCACTTTAATACATGATAAAATGTTCTTATTATACGTTTCGAACAAAATTTTTTTGTGTATTGTGTTACTTTACTCATTCTCAATTCTCACACATACTCAACATCAAACAATGTAATGTAATGTCTGAGACTGCTCGTACCTAAATTAGAGATTTCATACTTGAATCTTAGTTATAAAAAAATCTTTAATAGAAAATGTTTTTCTCCAAATAAGACTTTACATGACACAAATTCAAATCAATCAATTCAAATGTGAATATTGAACCTAAAAAAAATTCTCACACATACTTATTGAAGGTAAGAGCCCTTGATGCCCCACTGCTAGATTAAAAGCCTTTGTGACCTCATCAATATATTACTGCCACCTCTTTTTCTCTTTATGCTGCACCTGCTGCCTCTTGTGTACAGCCCACAAAGCACAAAATCATCAATCCAAAAACTCTTTTACCTTTTTCTCCTTTTAATAACCATCTAACATTAAAAGTTCAAATGGTTGATTAATCTAAATTCACGTTATATAAAATAACATAAAAATAAGAAAGAGACTTTACCACAAACTTCTCTTTTTTATATAAATTGAATTTTGATTAACGATAAAGAAATCTCGTTCATCCCACTACATTGTTTCATGGCTGTTTTACTTTTTCCTTCCGGCCAGAATTGACCTAATTCAATTTTTATTTTTCTCTTTATTAATTTCATCATTTTTTTCTCCTGTCTCCTACTATTGTGTCCCACTTGATGTTTGTTGTCTAAAGATTTTTTTTTCTGTTCAACTTGTTAGATACCAGTTGGTAACTGTTTGATTAAGAGTTGAAAATAGCATGATTTAAACTTCTTGCTTTGTTGATAGTGACCCTTTACAACATCAAAATTATTACTTTAGTTGTTTAACTTTATTTGTTCTATTTTGACTTGATACAAAATTTAAGAAGATTAAAAAAATTGAATCTTGTGGGTGATGATCATATATCACTTGATACAGACGACTACTGTTTTTTGGTCGGACTACAGTTTTGACCTTCATCGAGCTACGGACATGACTAGATAGGTGGTTAGGGGAGAGAGTTGGCCGGACCTGCTTTTTCAATCAATCTCCGACCACTCAGTGTTGCTATTAGTGCGAGTTGTAAGGAGTCTTGAACTCGAGTCAAAATAGAGCATCATTTCATTCTTGTAACGGAAATGAGTAAATCACTAGACCACAAATTTCAAAAAAAATTCTACATCACATAAAATTAAGACAAGAAAATATAACATAAATTGAACAAGAAAATTGAGAAGCGATGGAACCTAGCAAAGATAAAGCAATTGGAAGGATATTGAGAGAGCCATTAAATTTATATTGAACAAATAAAGCATTTAAGTGTGATTGACATATTGTAATGTTCCCTCCTTTGCAAAATTAGTAGCTATCACCAAAGAGAGGGACGTGACATCTTGCCCACGTTACATAAATGGGATTATGGATTTTTGCAATGATAAGATCTAGGCCTCAATTTCAAATAAACTAAAACAGTAAATACAATTTCTCATATTGTTTTCATTTAAGTTCATTTTATATCTTTACAAAGTTATAAAAAGAGAGTAATACATATAAGAGAAACAATGAATGATAATTTGATTGGAGTACAAAACATTTCGTGTTAGTAGAATTTGAAAAAAACTGCACTCCAAGAGATGTGATGTATTCAGGTTACTCTAATACAAGCATTGATGACTGCTTTCACAAATTTGACTCAAACTCATAACTATGGATCATAGTAACTTTGAAATCTATCCTCCACTAGTAGATATTATTTATTATATGGATCATTATCTTACATTAATTCAAGAGATTTATTGGTCTTTCTAGATAACTTTCTTTTATTTGATCTTTAAGTCTATCAAATTCTCTTGCAACACTTTCACTTTTCATAGTTTCACACTTACAAATTAGTGCATCTAAAGGTCGGCAGAGCATGTCCAAATCATTAGAGCGATATTTGCGCATGATATCTCTACTTTATGTGCACACACCTATCTTAACATTTACATGCGATACTCTTATTGGTTCTCTTTCACTTTTGTCTTGTTTTTATGTCTACATTCCATCACTTTTTCCAAGATTTTAATCATATGACTCACAGATTTAATATCATGATAGTTCACATAACTTTGAATAACTCATTTGTTCTTATAAATCAAACTCAAGATACTCTTTCTTCACTCATCAAACATTCTACCACTTCTTAATACTACTATATCATTTAATCTATAACTTGGTTTGTCATTTCATTATATTCCTATATCTCCAAGAAACTTCCAAATATTTATAAGGATATATAATATCAGGACCACAAGCTTCTCTAATTTTTATATTTTTCATAATATCATTTACCTATATCGATCCAATTCTACAAGTGCATCTAAAGTTTCTATTGACATGCAGAAATCTAAAAAAACGTTATTCTCCTTGTTTGAGTTGAATAATTTGTCAAAATAGTTTTTCTATCTCTTATTGAGCTCATTATCTCTTGTCAACATTTGTTAACTTGATTTAAATTCTAACATTTCCTTTAATAGGATGTCTCCGTCTCCTTTTAAGTTGCAATTAAGTTTCATTCTACTATAGTTTTCCTTAATTTACCCTTAAGGATATCTAAAATTAATAATTTATTCTTAATCTCGATATTCTCCTTTTTAGGCTCATATCTTACAATTCACTAGAAAGTTAAAAAATTTACATTGAAAAATACTACTTCTCTTATTCTTTTTTTTTTGTTGTCTGAAAAAATCTTTTTTCTCAATAATACTATTCTAGAATAAAGAGCAAGAGGACAACAATAAATAAGGACTATGAAATGAATTGAATAGGTTCCTAAAATTATACCACCATGAGTTGTATTACGCCACCTTTGATCTTTATTAATTAAAGGTTTTAAATTTGAACTTCTAACAAAAAAAAAAAAATTATGTTAAAAGCGTCAGCCCCTATAATAAATTATATATATATAAATTTAAATTTATTCGATTTTTAATATAAATATTAAATATTAGGTGGAAAGTCTAAAATAAAAATTCTTAAAATTATCACCCACACGCCATACTAATCAAATAATTCAACAGAATCGTCCTTTTTGATCTTCTTTTTATTTATTTTATAATTATTATAGTATGTCTGTCCTTTTTTTAAATTTAAAAACAAAAGATATTGCATTATTTAGCCTATAAATGATATTGTTAATTTAACTATTAATAAGCCGGCTGTGATTAATAATTTAATTGTACATGACCAAATTTATTTTTTTATTTTGAGCTTTTCTTTTTGCGGCAATTAATTATTTCTTATGATTATATAAATCTTTTTTTTTTCGTTTTTAAAATCCAAAAATGGCTCTATAATTATGATAGAGACTAGTCAACCCACAAAACTTGAGGTAAATTAATTTAATTTGCGGTGACAATGATCCCCAAAAGATTTGTACCGTTACAGAAATAGAATTTTATTAATAGATGATTTACATTTATTTTTCTTCCATTATTGATAAATTTTGATTATGTTGATTGAATATATTTAACGTTCAATTAATTAAAATATATATCCTTGGTCATTTTATATAGGAAATTGTGGAATTTAAAATATTATAATTCGTCAGAACTACTCGAGGACTAACACTACAACAAATAATTTTTTTTTGGCAATTATTTAGCAACAATAATATTATTTAGGGATAATAATAAATATGAATATTTATAATCAATAGTACTCCATGTAAAAAACCCGCTAAAGACTTGAGCAACTTTAAATGCAATAACTTTAACTCAATTAGCGCTAAATATTTTCGCTCCAATATTACAATATCTATTGCCACTAATGTTTATTTTTTTTTTAAAATTGTAGTAGTACTAATGTCCTTTTTTTAACTGTTCAACTTATATATATATATATATTAATTCAATCAAATATCATCCAAACGTCTACTTCATTCTATAAGTAATACTTCAGACTGTCTTCTTTTATTCTATAAATAACTTGTCTTATTTAAAAATAAAATTAATGAAATTGAAAAGGACAAGACTTTGAGGTACAACAACATGGAGGTGTCAAAAGACAAAAATCCAAGCGGAGTTGCTTTCAACATATATGCAATGATTAATGAACTTGTCGAGATATTATGAATCTTAATTAATTAAGTTTTAAATTGCTAATTAATCAGGATACACTATTAATACTTCATTAGTTTCAAATTATCTATCGTGATTCTTAAAAATAATTATCTCAAATTATTTGTCATTTTAGAAGCTTAATATATATTTTTAATTCTTTTTTTAAACTTTAATAATACTCCATAATTGTTTTTGAAGAATATAGACATTTCAGTTATGAGGCGATGACACATAAATAAGTAATTAAATTTTTTTTTCACGAATTTATGTTGCGGTATTTTCATTAATTAGTAGTTAGTACGTTCAAGATAGCAAAGAATTGAATGAAAATGTTTCTTTCTTGCATAGACTGACATGTTATTTGGGCCCAAAATTATCTCAATTTCTTTTTGTAGAAAATCTATTGTTTTTGCCCCATGTATTTCATGGTTTGTCCATTGAATTTTCCTGACAAAGATTTACCCCGTGGAAAGTTTGATTTATACGGATCGATGCAAGAGTCTAACTATATTATTAGAATTTGAGTTGTATATTTGAAAAAGATTGATTTTTTACAAGTTAAAATTTGTTACGATCTTAAATTCGTAATTAAATCAGAGTACATTTTTCATAGAATGTAAACTTTATATTTATATAATAAATTATATAAGATGTAGTTTGTTCACAAAAAAAAGAGATAGAGATTTAAAATAGAGCAACTTTCACATATAACAAACACAAAATTCATATTTGTATGCTATAGCAAAGTTTGCATAATTGCGCTCCATAGCAAACATAAATATGTATATTTCGCTATACATATACAGAAGAAAGCAGTTGTATAATATGTTTTGGTATACATATACAAAAAAGATCAATTGTATAAAGTGAGAGAGACGCGTGAGCGAGCGAGATCTGGGAGAGTGGCGAGCGAGATCTGGGAGAGGGGAGAGAGGGGAACAAATATATATATACAATATTCACGCATTTTATACATTTGCGTTATGTATAAAGTGAGAGAGGCGAGTGAGAGAGCGAGATCTGGGAGAGTGGCGAGCGAGATCTGGGAGAGGGGAGAGAGGGGAACGAAAATATATGTATATATACAAT
>JAJOOS010015562.1:0-46628 GCA_029582725.1 Solanum chiquidenum
AATTGAATATAATCGTGAGTTAAAGTAAAGTCTAAACCATTTTCCTCGTGGGATCGACCCCAACCTACAAGTTGGGTTCTGTACTTGATAACGATCGCTTATGCTTCTGTAAGGAGGTGTAATTTGAGCGTATCAGTCTCCAAATTTGGAAATTCTCCTCACAGTTATGCATAATCTTGCTAAAACGTCCTTTTCTTGGTGTAGGAGCATTCAAATGACGAGCGTCTTAATTCTGGAGAAACTAAACTTTTAGTAATACGACATATCCAAAACCAACATCAAAAACCTTTCGTATTGACATAAATTGATTTTTGAAGTTGGTCTCCAAATCTGGAAGTTCTCCTTACACTTATGTGCAATCTTGCTAAAACGTCCTTTTCTAGGTGTAGGAGCATTCAAACGATGAGTGACTTGATTCTGAAGAAACTAGAGTTTTAGTCATATCCAAACATAAATATCAAAAAGCTTTCGTAATGACAAGAATTCATTTTTGAAGTTGGTCTCCAAATCTGGAAGTTCTCCTTACAGTTATGGCCAATCTAAAGCAATATCCACAATGAAGCATGCATTGTGATGTTCGGTACTACGACATACTGTTTATTTGAACCTTCATGTTATTGAGGTCGAACAAGCTCTCAATCATGCAAAATCGAGAGGCTTTGTGTAACACCCCATATTCTACGTGTACTAGTTATATTTATATGACGCTTATAGATTGCCTTGTGGTATAGTTATGGACTCGGTTTCCTGTAATAGCCCGTATTATGCATATGCTTGTTCTATTCTTGTGATACTTGACATAGCCTTATAGTATAGGTTAGGGACCATGTTTCTTATATGATTAGTGTTGGTTTAAACTAGCTCGGAAGGTT
Organism: Solanum chiquidenum; assembly: GCA_029582725.1. Classification (NCBI taxonomy): domain Eukaryota; kingdom Viridiplantae; phylum Streptophyta; class Magnoliopsida; order Solanales; family Solanaceae; genus Solanum; species Solanum chiquidenum. The sequence goes on from JAJOOS010015562.1 coordinate 873, forward strand.
ATGTGATGCCTTGCACATTTCAGCATGTGTATTGCAAGTTAACTCCTACGGGAGTATTTAAACTCGAGACAGTAAGGTGGTAATTGAGCTTAAAGTTGAAATTTAAGTGCAAAGTTAAAGCAAAAGGGATTAGTATTTAGAAAATGAAATAAAATAAGTGAGTTGCTTGCTTGACTTAACTAAGATAGTAGGTGACAAGTAGGTGCATCACCTACTTTGACTTATTGACCAGTCCAAAGGACCAAGTAGGTGCATCACCTACTTATCTAGTTAAAAAAGGCCAAGGTTTATGGATCAGATTTGGGCCTATACTAATGGAGTCACTTGAGGCCCAAACTAAGTTAAATAAAAGGAAAATGAAATTAAAACCCAACAACCAAATCTGCCAAGGCCCAATATATTTAAGCCCAAGTGAAAGCAAGTAGGTGCAAGGTGCATCACCTAGTTTGACCTTTTGAGCTGCTTGATGTACATCAGCAGGTGCATCACCTACTTAACCAATTAGTGGCTAAAAATGGACCAAAAAGGGAGGTTCTAGAGAATTATTTTTTTATGGTCAAGAAGGCTCCATATAAACCCAATATGAGCTGATCTTTTCACTCATTTTAACACACAAAATTTACAATTTACTTCAGCTATCTCTCTCTTTTCTCTCAAGAGCAGCCTAAAAATTCCTTCTAGGGTTTTTGAAGAAACCCTCATATCTGCAAACCAAGGTAAGAGAAACACTTATAGATTTAGCTTAATTCTCCCATGGAAGACTACAAAACATGTTATTCATGCTTAATTATAAGTACAAGGCAGAAGTTCCCACAAGCTACTGCTCACTCTCCTTAATTATTCAGATATTTTCTCTTCTTTTTTGGTTTAAGTGTGAAGGGAAGTTGAAGTTCTAAAGGAATTCAAGTTATAAGGAGAAGTTGCAGAAATTGAGGTAAGCTGACGGCTCCATTTTCTTCCTCCTTATGTATGAATTTGAATGAGGAATTATGGGTGTGTTGTTATAAAGAACTCAAGGGGGGTGAGTTCAATAATTGGTTGTATGATAAAGAATATGTGAGACTGTTTTATGTGTATTGTTGTTGGTGTAGCTTGGGTATCTTGGAAAAGGATATATAATGTATGTATTGGGCAGAGAAGGAGGGTGTGGTGATACACATTATTTAAGGGCTGTATGGGCTCATTATCCGTCAAAGAAAGCTACTGTTTTACGAGGCTCACGGTGTGATAGATGCTAATTTTAGTTTATCATGACTTATATTATAGATCAAAACCTAAAAGAGGGAGGTTGAATCGTGAGAGTTGTATTGGTCAGAGGATAAGGTATGTAAGGCTACTCGATTTCCTATTTCTTTGGCATGAATCCAACACTTGTATTACAAAGTAAGTTTTCTAAGTTCCTTGGTAGTGACTGATCGATAGTTGTAGTTCCTACTCCCTAGAGCATTAAAGTGAATACTCTAATATGAGTTTATTACTAAATGTACGTGCTTACTCTACCAAGTATTAGCATGCAAGGTTTAAACTCATTTCATCGTCAAAGTATCCTTGGCACGTACTCCATTTATATAAATCAAAATGATCCATGATTACACATGGTACATATGTTTATATGTTGGATATACACATATGTTACCTTTTCACATGTTCATATGTTCCATTTATAGACTATTACTCCCATTGTGTTAGACTATAATGTTACCTCACAATATCCCTACCTGCTCTATTTGTACATTTTATATGTACCTACTTGGAGTATGTATCCGTCCTTAAGTTGAATCTATCCACATTCTCCCTTGGTTCCACGTTCATGTATACCTTATATTTGATATTAGTTAGTGAGTATTTGGCTATCACATAGAGTTCAAATCTCTTGGCTGAATGTTAAATGTCTTAACTTGATATGTGCTTCAATTTGAGATGTAAAAATGCTTAGTGAGTTATAGAAGCTCCTAAGTATTATGTTGTTGTCACATTTTCTTCCCACGTCATTATCATTATCGTAAGTCCATATTCGTATGTCTTCTACTACTGGTCCATAGTTCCAAATCTCAACAATGATTATGACCACCAAAACAACAATCTCAAAAGAGTTACGAACATCAAAACAACAATCTCAAAGATTAAATAATCCAAGTGAAGCAATCTGTATAATTATGGGTGGCAGCCTAGGGGAAAATGCCTAGCATGGGTCGATCCCTATTGGTATAGAAAGGTGGCAGCGCAGGGATGAAAGCCTAGCATGGGCCGATCCCAATTGGTATAGAAGGGTGGCAGCTCAGGGGCGAAAGTCTAGCATGGGCCAATCCCAATTTGTGGAATTATGAGGACAACATCCCAGGGGTTAAAATGCCTAGCATGGGTCATCCTCTTCTACCACTGATCAGCTGGTCATTTGTATCATATGCCTTATAAATATTCTAACGTACATCAAAGTAAAGAAAAGAATGTAACATACACGATTCCACAAGTATAAGCAAAGGTGGTCTCTAATCCTTATCTATTGGTATTTGATTTCACTTGAGCTCTCATTTTACATATGGTTGTATTATTCCTTACATATTCAATACATTCGTTCGTACTGACGTCCCTTATTGGGGACGCTGCCTTTCATGCTGCAGGTACATATACTCAACTAATAGATCTCCTCAATAGAAGCACATGATACTCAGCGGTTGCTAGTGAGCTTCAAGTTGATTTGGGGCTTTGCCGAGTCTTTACTATGCATATTTTCCTAGTGGTACAATCATGGATTCCAGTAAAAGCTTTGTAGACATTGTAAAGCTATCATCTGTATTCATAGTTTCACTTGTCACATGTATCGGTTCAGCTAGTCGACATGTATTGTATACGAAACTTCTCATTGGTAAATCCATTTGCATAGTAGTTTACTTTCTCATCATAGGTCACTTGTAAAGCATGTGTTCATATGGTACTTGTCCACTTCACTTAGGGTTGGGGTGTGACACTTTGGCAGTTACTACCATGTGTTTCATCACTATTTTTTTTTGTTTTTTTGCAGGTTCACAAAGAAGCGTCATCAATCTTGATATCTTATCAAGAATATGTAAATAACACCCGTAATTGGAAAGGAACACGTGATGTACCTACATTTTATATCGTAGTTTTCGCAGATAACAATTTAGTGCGGCATCTACCTTTTCAATTGAAGATTTGGCAAACAATCATTTAGTATTTCACCTTAAACCTTCATTGCGGAGTTGGTTGAGATAATCGACTGCTTTAGCTTTCATTGGAGACTTGGAGAGATACCACTTGGAGAATCCACCTTTCTTGCGGCGTTGGCGGAATCAACTTGTCACTTTGAAGTCAGCTCACAATTTTATCTTGAATTGACTCTTCAGCTTCACGCGTTTGTCGTAGAAAATTCATAACTCAAAGTAGGAGAGTTGAAATCACAAATTTCTTATTTCGTTGGGAAGACAACTCAAACAACTACTATATATTAAAAATCACGGTCAAAGACTTTATGGATTAATACAAATATTACTTCGAAGTCAGCTCACAATTCCGTCTTACTCGAATCTTTACCTTTGCACGTCTTTAGTAGAAAATTCATAACTTGAAGTAGAAGTACCGAAATCATGAGTTTCTTTTTCATGTTGAAAGAGGACTCAAATAACTATGATTTGTAAAAGTCACGGTCAAATACTTTATGGATTGGTACATATGTTTTTTCAAAGTCAGCTCAAAATTATGTCTTTCTCGATTCTTTAGCTTCGCGCATCTGTGGTAGAAAATTCATAACTCGAAGTACGAGTATTGAAATCATTATTTTCTTTTTTAGTTGGAAAGACTTCTCAAATATCTACAATTTGTGTAAAAATAACGGTCAAAAGCTTTATGAGTTTTTACAGACATTGCTTCAAAGTCAGCCTACAATTTTGCCTTTCTCTATTCTTCAGTTTTGCTCATCTATGGTAAAAAAACTCATAACTCAAAGTAGGAGTTCCTGAATCATGAGCTTCTTCTTTTGTTACGGAGAGGGCTTAAATAACTACAATATGTGTAAAAATCAGGGTCAACACCTTTACGGATTTTCAAAAATATGCTTTTGAAGCATGCTCAAATTAATTTTGAAATCTTATGGTCTATTTCGCAGCTTTGAGTGGTTGTTGTTGAAACTTCATAACTTGGCGTAGGAGCCTCTAAATCACGATTCGTCTTTTTCATTGCAAAGTGGAATCCAAGAAATGCAATATGTATAAAAATCATGATCAAAACCTTTACGAATTTTCATAAATATGCCTTTGAAGTCTGCTCAGATCAACTCCAAAATATGATGGTCTTTTTTTCCAACTTTGAGCGGGTGTGGTAAAAAATTCATAACTTAGAGTAGAAGCCTCTGAATCACAAGCCAATTTTTTATTTTTGAAGTGAACTCCAAGAACTGCAATATATATAAAAATCATGATCAAACCTTTAGGTATTTTTACAAATATATCTTTGAAGTCAGCCAAGACTCTGTCTTGCTTAAATCTTCTTCTTTGCTCATATGTGGCACATTTGAAACTTATGTGCTAGATATATAATTTTAAAGAGTTAGTGTAATGATCACACAATGCCACAAAATCTTATTTTACTCATGTGACTGAGCTTAGAGTGATTACTCCAAGTGCCTACGTACCTCGATGAGGAGGATCAAGTCATATCATAGTTGAAGATGATAAGTTTCTTTTTTGTAGGTCGTACACAGTTTATACTCTTGCGGGCTAGGAGTAATACGCAGTTTATGTTTGTACCTTAAGGAGCGTTGTAACTTACACTTTAGGCTCGTACGTCGAGGAGCATTTCAACTTGTAGTTTAGGCTCGTGCATTGAGGAGCATTTCAACTTGCAGTTTAGGCTCATATATCGAGGAGCATTTCAATTTGCAGTTTAGGCTCGTGGGTCGAGGAATGTTGCAACTTACAGTTTAGTCTCGTGTGTCGAGGACATTTTAACTTGCAGTTTAGGCTCGTACGTCGAGGATTGTTTTAACTTATAGTTTAGGCTCGTGCATCAAGGAGCATTTCAACTTGCAGTTTAGGCTCGTACGTCAAATAGCATTTCAGGGAAGAATTCCATCAATGTAACTATCATTCTAACCTTTTGTGATGAAGCATTAATGTACTTCGATTTGGTGTTGGATTTTATGCTTTTGCATTATTGCAGCCGATTTGTACTTGATTTTGTGTCGACTTTTGAAAGTCAGAGTTTAGAAGTCCCTTGATGCTTTTTTCTTTTGCGAGCGATCAAAATACAAGTATCGTCATTCTTTTTATTGGAGAAGTCATATACTTTGGATGTGTTTGTTGTGTTCTTTAAGGCATAAACTTCAACTAGTTCAAAGCTCTCAAACTGTAGTATGGTGACATCTTCTTCGATTGTTGGCGATGCCACATGGTGTAGAACTTCTAAAAGTAAATCTTTTTTATGATCAAGTTTGACACTAACATGGTTTGTCTCAGCTGTCTCACCATCGTTAATGACGATCTTTCCCTCTCCTTCTAATGTCATGATCTTTTCCTTCACTCAGAAGCATTTTATGGTGTGATGACCGATGATGTGATGAAATTTACAATACTTAGGATCATTAACTTTATTAGATTCTTTGGGTCGCTTTGACTTTGGGAGTGCAATGACTCTCTTAGTTAATAGCTCATCAAGAATCGCAGGAACGTCAGAGTCTGGAAACGGATACTCCTTCGCTTGTAACTCCTTCAAGGTAGACTGATTTTTCACTTCCCGCATTTGTTGATGCGCTACATTCTCTTTCAACTTTTGTCTTATAGAGACTTTTGTAGAAGTCGTGATTATCGACATAGATTCCTTAGTTGTGTATTCTAATGACTCCTTGAATTTTGTATCATTTTTTCTTAGATTAAAGACAAGTGATGTTTTTCCATGGCTTGCAATGATTAACTCCATGTCATGAGCACGTGTAGCTAATTCTTCAAAAGTTCCAGGTTTAATTCCTTTAAGGATATATACAAGGCCCCAATGTATTCCTTGTATACAAATTTCAACTGCAGAAATTTTAGAAAGTTGATCTTTGCAATCTAAGCTCAACATTCACCAACGATTGATGTAGTCCACTACTGGTTCTTCCTTACTTTCTTTAGTGTTCATCAATTCCATGCTCATCGTATGAAGGGTACTGTAGAAACGATTGAGAAATTGATTTTCCAATTTCTCCAACAATCAATTGATTTAGGCTCCAAGTCTGTATACTAATCAAATGTGTTTCCTTTTAAAGAACGAACAAACTGCTTGACAAGAAGATCACTATGTGTACCAGCACTGCTACAAGTCTCAATGAAATAAGGAATGTGCTGCCTTGGATTTCCCCTCCCATCAAATTACTGAAACTTTGGTGGTTGATATCTAATTGGCATCAGTAAACCATCAATTTGCTTAGAATAAGGCTTTGAATATCGTAAGAAACTTTGTGGTGGACCACCATATTGAGCTTTAATAGTGTTTGTGATCTGTTAGAGTGGTCACTGAAGCAGATCGTTATGCGCTTTGAGAGTTAACTGACTTGGTGGGAGAATCAATATTAATTTTTTCTTACGTTATTAGAATGTGATGTGACTTTCCAAAGTTGTAGAGATCTAACTTGCTCATAAGTTCAGCGATTTGGAGATCTTTGTCATCAATAGACTTCTTTCAAGGCTTCAATATTTTGCTCCATCATTGCGAACTTCTCATCCATGTCAGTTGCATCAACAATCAAGGAGTTAGCCTTCGTTGAAATTGAAGAATGAGTTGAAATTTTAGATTCACCAAAGTTGAAGTCATAGTGAGAAAGTTCATCAAACAACTTAGATGCAATGTTGCCCCCAAGGATTGCAGTTTTGAGTGTTATTTGAGACTTGCTCTTTCTTTCCATCTTCAAGGAGGTGAAATATTCAAATCCATTCAAGGTACTTGTCTTGAACTCGCACCGAGTGATTGGATCAACATCACTAAATTCAACAAATGAGGCAACAATAAAGTCTTTGCATCAAACATCATTGATCTTCTTGAAGGCCATGGCTAAGTTGAACTTGTTGTTTTTTTATTTGTAGGAGGAAGATATGAAGAACAAAATTGGTCCTACTGGGTGTGCCAAATTTGTTCGCAACAAATTTTCGTAAGCGCTGAAAATTAACTGCAAGAAAAATAAATAAAAGAAAAGGTAATTTTTATTGATGAATGTTGTGAGTACAATTCTGGTGTTCTGTTGATTCTTCTCTCCTAAATTTATTCGTAATTCGAGGGCCTTCAGTAGCGTATTTCTCAAATGTAGGAGGATGTAGACCTCCTTGAGATGTATTTGATCTCCAGGAACGTCGGGAAGTACTTCATCGTTTTAAGTTGATCTCTGGGAAGAACTCTGTTGACCACTCATTTGAAGAACTATGAAGTTGGTGTAGTAGTTTTCTCCAATCCTTGTAGAATGCTTGTTAACGAGTTTTCTTGATCCCCATTTGTCCATCCCCTATTTATAGTTGTAAGGGGGTGGACAAGGTTGCTTATGATTGACCAAAGAATGTCATTTTAACACTTGACAGATTGTGATTGGTTCTTGCATTGGACTAGGACTAGGACTACCACCTCATTTGGACATATGACGTCACCTTGTTGGTCTTGGATGCCTAGTCACTGTGACACGTGGCATGGGTTTGGGCTTCAAGGTGAAATGGACCTTGGACTTGAATTAAATAAAAATGGACCTATTTATATGTAAAGCCCAAATTAATCATCTAACCCAAATAAACATGGATTAAATTCAAATTTCATATGAATTAAATCCAATAAAATTTGTTTGTCTACAGATGCCCCCTACTTCAAGTCTTGTTGAAGTGTAGGTTTGCCGACACTTGATTATGAGACTTGAAGTATTATGAATCTAAAAATTTCACTCTTAAGACATTTGCTCACCTTGATTTCTTGCAATGAAACAAGTTGCATGGTATTGTCATATGCAACTCCATTTCTATGTTTTCCTAAGAATTTTTGTTATTTCAATCCACCCGAGGAAAGATATGGAGGACTATCAGGAGAGGGATACACAAATCAATGTGACAAAGTAGTATGAATTTTAAGTTCAAATAAACTTCCACCATAGACTTGAATACAAATTTGGACATCAACACTAAGAGTGTCACACAAGTCCCCCAAAGTTGAATTTTAAATAAAATAAGAACATAGCTTGATTTGTACTTTTTTTCCAAACCTTTAATTTGAGAACAATCAGTAATTTAACGATTACACCAACTTTCTTTCATTTTCTTGATTTTGTAAGAATCATTCTTCCAATCTTAAGCATTATTGCTTTCCTTTTGAGTGCTAGCATCTTCCATTTAGATGCGAAAGAATTGATTTGATTTATTTCTTCCTATCTTACCACAACTTTTCTTGTACAAAGAATAAAAATTGTTCATAGAAAACTCTATACAAACACCTTTCATGTACAAAGGATTCATCAAAGAATCATTGGAATAATCCTTTTGAATTGATAGTAATTCTTTTTGAAGTAGAACTCCAAATTTGGTGTGTTCTTTCTATATTTTGTGCAGTCCCGCCAAAATATTATTTTCTTGGTGTAGAAGCATTCAAACGACAAGCGGCTTGATTCTGAAGAAACTAAAGTTTTATTACTACGATATATCCAAAAAATCAACATCAAAAACCTTTCGTATTGATGGAAATTTATTTTTGAAGTCGGTCTCCAAATCTTCAAGTTCTCCTCACAGTTATGCGCAATCTCGCTAAAACGTCCTTTTCTTGGTGTAGGAGTATTCAAATGAGGAGCAGCTTGATTCTGGAGAAAGCAAACTTTTAGTACTACGACATATCCAAAAATCAACATAAAAACCTTTTGTATTGATGGAATTTATTTTTTGAAGTTGGTCTCCAAATATAAAAGTTCTTCTCAAAGTTATGTGCAATCTCGCTAAAACGTCCCTTTCTTGGTGTAGGAGCATTCAAACGACGAGCGTCTTGATAATGGAGAAACTAGACTTTTATTACTGCGACATATCAAAAAATCAACATAAAAAACCTTCCTATTGACAAGAATTGATTTTTGAAGTTGGTCTTCAAATCTGGAAGTTCTGCTCACAATTAAGCGCAATCTCGCTAAAACGTCCTTTTCTAGGTGTAGGAGCATTTAAACGACGAGCGGCTTGATTCTGGAGAAATTAGACTTTTAGTACTAGGACATATCCAACAATAAATGTCAAAAACCTTTAGTATTGACGAAAATTGATTTTTGAAGGTGGGCTCCAAATCCGAAAGTTCTCCTCGCAGTTACGGTCAATCTGAAAAAATATCCACAATGGAGCACGCATTTGTTGTTCGGCACTATGACATACTATTGATTTGAACCTTCTTGTTATTGAGACCGACCAAGTGCTCAATCATGTAGAATCTAGAAGCTTCGGCAGTTACTACCATGTGCTTCATCACTTTTTTTTTGCAAGTTCACAAAGGAGCGTCACCAATCTCGATATCTTATCAAGAAGATGTAAAGAACACTTGTAATTAGAAAGAAACACATGATGTACCTACATTTCTGATTGTAGTTTTCACAGATAACAATTTAGTGTGGCATATACCTTTTCAATCGAGGATTTGGCAAACAATCATTTGGTGTTTCACCTTAAACCTTCACTGCAGAGTTGGTTGAGACAATTAGCTGCTTTATTTTTCATTGAATACTTGGAGAGAGACCACTTGGAGAATCCACCTTTCTTATGGCGTTGGAGGAATCAATTTGTCACTTCGAAGTCAGCTCACAATTTTATCTTGATTGACTCTTTAACTTCGCGCGTCTGTCGTAGAAAATTCATAACTCAAAGTAGGAGTGTTGAAATCACGAATTTCTTATTTCGTTGGAAATACGGCTCAAATAACTACAATATATGTAGAAATCATGGTCAAAGACTTTATGGATTGATACAAATATTACTTCAAAGTCAGCTCACAATTTTGTCTTACTCGGATCTTCACCTTCGCGCGCCTTTAGTAGAAAATTCATAACTCAAAGTAGGAGTACCAAAATCATGAGTTAGTTTTGTTTTTGAAAGAGGACTCAAATAACTATGATATGTGTTAAAATCACGGCCAAAGACTTTACGGATTGGTACAAATGTTGCTTCGAAGTAAGCTCACAATTTTGTATGTTGATGCACTACATTCTCTATCAACTTTTGTCTTATAGAGACTTTTGTAGAAGTTGTGGTTACCGATATAGATTCCTTAGTTGTGTATTCTAATGACTCCTTGAATTTTGTATCATCTTTTCTTATATCAAAGACAAGTGATATTTTTCCATGGCTTGCAATGCTTAGCTCCATGTCATGAGCATGTGTAGCTAATTCTTCAAAAGTTCGAGGCCTAATTTCTTTAAGAATATATACAAGGCCCCAATGCATTCCTTGTATACAAATTTCAACTGTATAAATTTCAGAAAGTTGATCCTTATAATCTAAGCTCAACATTCACCAACGATTGATGTAGTCCGTTACGGTTTCATCCTTACTTTATTTAGTGTTTGTCAATTCCATCATACTCACTGTACAACGAGTACTGTAGAAATGATTGAGAAATTGATTTTCCATTTGCTCCCAACAATCAATTGATTCAGGCTCCAAGTCCGTATACCAACCAAATGCGTTTTCTTTTAAAGAACGAGCAAACTTCTTGACAAGAAGATCACCATGTGTACCAGCACTGCTACAAGTCTCAACGAAATAGGCAATGTGTTGCCTTGATTTCCACTCCTCCCATCAAATTGTTGCAACTTTGGTGGTTGATATCCAATTAGCATCAGTAAACCCTCAATTCACTTAGAATAATGCGTTGAATATCTTAAGGAACTTTGTGATGGCCGCCATATTAAGCCTTAATAGTATTTGCGATCATATCTTGTAGTTGTTGAACTGTTAGAGTGGCCACTAAAGCAGATCGTTTTGCACTTTAAGAGTCAACTGGCTTGGTGGGAGAATCAATATTAATTTTTTCTTGTGTTGTTAGAATGCTCCTACACCTAGAAAAGGACATTTTAGCGAGATTGGACATAACTGTGAGAAGAACTTCCAGATTTGGATATCAACTTCAAATATCAATTCCCGTCATTAAGAAGGGTTTTCGATGTTGATTTTTGGATATGTCATTGTACTAAAAGTCTAGTTTCTCTAGAATCAAGTTGCTCGTCGTTTAAATTCTTAATAACCAAGTTTACTTTTGATTGACCAAAGGATGTCATTTTGACGCTTGGCGGATTGTGATTGGTTCTTGCATTTAACTAGGACTATCACCTCATTTGGACACATGGTGTCACCTCGTTGGTCTTGGATGCCTAGTCACTGTGACACGTGGCATGAGTTTGGGCTTCAAGGTGAAATGGACCTTGGACTTGAATTTAATAAAAATGGACTTATTTATTTGTAAAGCCCAAATTAATCATCCAACCGAAATAAACATAAATTTAATCCAAATTTTGTATGAATTAAATCCAATAAAATTTGTGTGTCTACACTAACAAAACTGTACCAATGAAAAAACATTTAAAAAAGATTGAGAATGAGAAGGAAATGAAATATAAATCATAAAAAAATAAAATATATTTTTAGAAAACATTAAAATTATAAATATAAAAAATAATTTAAAATAAGAAATAAATTAAAATAGAAATAAAAGGAAGAAATTAAAAAGTAATCAACCTGTAATTACACCATGTAATTACCAGCAATTCATAGTCTCTCCATGTGAATTGGAGAGTGTAATTATCATATGCCAATACACCCAATTATTTGCTAACCAAGTAATTACATGACCAACCAAACATGTCAAATAATGTAATTGGGTCAAATCCAATTACCACGATGACTTTCAAAACATACCCTTAATAAACAAGGTAATACATGACTAAGCTAAGGTCACAAGATTTAAGGCTACTTTGGTATATTTGGTCACAAGATTTAAGGCTACTTTGGTATATTTTATGTACCTTTTTTTTAACTCCTCAGGATTCAAAAGTTTTTAACTTTCTTAAACTTTGTATCAAGTCAAAATCAGCTAAATACATTGAAACAGAGGAAATAACAATTATTAGAGAATAACTTGAAATTGAACTTTTTATGCTTACTAGATACACACAAAAAAAAACACATAACCCCCCGCCGCCGAATATGAGTTGACAACTTACTTTAGTACTTAAACCACACGGACGTTTAAATACTCCCCATGACAACTTACGTTTGGAATATTGCATAAAACGGAATTTTTTCTTCCACTAAGCCTATTTTAGTTACTTACTAGAATAATGGCTTATTTTAGTCACTTTTATCTTTTTGTGGCTTATTTTGGTCACTTTTATCTTTTTGTGGCTTATTTAGGTTCCGGACTCTATCGATTCCTCCTTACAGAATGGCTCCAGCCGATCTTAAGGAATTGAAAGAACAGTTGAAAGACCTAGATAAGGGCTTCATCAATTGAAAGAACAGTTGAAAGACCTTTTAGATAAAAGCTTCATCAAACCTAGTATCTCTCCATGGGGTGCTCTAGTGTTGTTCGTGAAAAAGAAAGATGGTTCTCTCAGAATGTGTATTGACTATCGACAGTTGAACAAGGTCACAATAAAGAATAAGTATCCCATCCCTAGAATTGATGACTTGTTCGACCAACTTCAGGGTGCTAGTTGTTTTTCTAAGATAGACCTCAGATCCGGTTATCATCAGCTCAGAGTCAGAGATAGTGACATTCCGAAGACAGCCTTCAGAACTCGGTATGGTCATTATGAATTTGTAGTTATGTCTTTTGGACTAACAAATGCTCTTGGAACTTTCATGGACTTAATAAACATGGTGTTCAAACAATATTTGGTTTGTTCGTTATTGTCTTTATAAATGATATCCTCATTTATTCTCGCAATGAGAAGGAGCATGCGACTCATCTGAGAGTAGTTCTGTAAACTCTCAAAGATTGCTAGTTATTCGCTAAGTTAAGCAGGTGTGAATTCTGGTTGCAATCTGTTGCTTTCCTTGGTCATGTGGTATCTAGCGAAGGAATCCGAGTGGATTCTTAGAAAATAAAGGTAGTAAAACAATGGCCCAGACCCACCTGTCCAATAGATATCAGAAGTTTCTTGGGTTTGGCCGGTTATTACAAGAGATTTGTGAAAGTATTTTCATCCATAGCTTCCATATTGACCAAGTTGACTTAGAAAAAAGGTTAAATTTCAGTGTTCAGATGAGTGTGAGAAAAGCTCTGCAGAATTAAAGACTAGGTTGACTACAATTCATGCTTGACTTTACCTGATGGTTCAGACGGTTATGTGATTTACTGTGATTCATCCAGGGTCGGCCTAGGTTGTGTATTGATGCAATGAGGTAAGGTCATAGCTTATGCTCCTAGACAACTTAAGGTACATAAGAAGAACTACCCGACTCATGACCTCGAGCTTGCAGTCGTAGTATTTGCCCTAAAGATTTGGAGACATTACTTATATGGTGCTCACGTAGATGTGTTCACAGATCATAAGAACCTCCAGTATGTGTTCACCCAGAAAAAGTTGAATCTTCGTCAGATGAGATGGCTTGAATTCCTTAAGGACTATGACATGAATATGCTTTACCATCCTGGTAAGGCTAATGTAGTAGTTAATGCTCTCAACAAGTTGTCCATGGGTAGTTCAACACATGTTGAGGAAGAAAGGAAAGAGCTAGCCAAAGATGTTCACCAGCTTGCTCGCATAGGAGTCTGCCTTACAGACACATTAGATAGTGGGGTGATAGTTCAGAATGGATCAGAATCTTCATTAGTAGCGGAGATTAAGGAAAAATAAGATAGTGACCCTATATTACATCAGTTGAAGAGTGCAGTCCATTGACAGAAAGTTTAGGTTTTCTCCCAAGAGGGAGATGGTGTGCTTTGTTACCAGGGTCACTTATGTATTCCTAATGTGAGTGAGTTGAGGTAGCATATTACTTCCAGAAGCTCATAACTCTAGGTATTCCATCCATCCAGGTGCCACTAAGATGTATCGTGACCTACGGGAAGTCTTTTAGTGGAGGGACATAGTAGGTTTTGTGGCTAAGTGTCCAAATTGCCAATAGGTTAAGGTAGAACATCAGAAACTAGGAGGTACGACTCAAGAGATTAACATTCCTAAATGAAAGTGGGAAGTGATAAATATGGACTTCATTACAGGTTTACCTCGTACTCAGAGATAACATGACTCTATTTGGGTAATAGTAGACAGAGTTACTAAGTCTGCTCACTTCTTGGCTGTCAAGACTACAAATTCAGCGGAAGACTACAAATTCAGCGGAGGACTACACTAAAATCTACATCTATGAGATAGTCAGGTTATATGGGGTTTCTTTGTCTATCATCTCAGATAAAGGTTCTCAATTTACCTCTCATTTTTGGAAATTATTTCAGAAAGGTCTCGGTACCCACGTAAATCTAAGTATAACATTTCATCCACAGACAAATGGCCAAGCAGAACGTACTATTCAGACCTTAGAGTACATGTTGAGAGCTTGCATGATCGATTTCAAGGGAAGTTAGGATGATCACCTACCTCTCAGAGAGTTCACTTACAATAATAGTTACCATTCCAGTATTTAGATGGCCCCTTATGAGGCATAATATGGGCGTAGATGCAGATCTCTGATTGGTTGGTTTGAAGTAGGTGAAGCAACATTGATTGGGCCAGATTCGGTTCATGAAGCTATGGAAAAAGTTCAGCTCATAAGGGATAGGCTTAAGACAGCTCAGAGTCGTCAGAAGTCCTATGCAGATGTGAGGAGAAGGGACTTAGAGTTTGAAATCGATGATTGTGTTTTCCTAAAAGTGTTACCTATGAAGGGGTGATGAGATTTGGCAAGAAATGGAAGCTCAGTTCGAGATATGTAGGTGCTAACAGAATCCTGAAAAGGGTTGGAAATATGCCAGATGAGTTAGAGTAGCTAGCAGGACTAGCAGCGGTTCATCCAGTCTTTCACATTTCCTTGTTGAAGAAGTGTGAGGGTGATCCGTCATCTATAGTACCATTAGAAAGTGTGGTTGTGAAGGATAATCTCACTTATGAAGAGGAGCCAGTTGAGATTCTTGACCGTCACGTTCGTAGGTTGAGAAATAGAGAAGTCGCTTCAGTGAAGGTTGTAACATCCCGCAACTAGAAAGAGCTAGAATTAGAAAGAGTCATTTTTGGAAAAAATGAAAAATCTGGAAAATTGACAAAATTAAGTTAAGTATAAGTTTTGGATCAACTTTAAACGACCATAAATCCTACCTCAGGATGAGTTTGGTGTGCTAAAAGATACTTTAGGAAATATCTTTGAATTATCTTTCCAATGCCACCGAGTTTGATCAATTTCGAGTTCATATGAGGGAGATATGCCCATTTGAAGTTGGGTTGTCTAGATAAGAAAAGTCAAAACCGGATTTTATAAGGGTATTGTGGTCTTTTCACTACCCAATTAATTAAATTAGTTTTTGGTAATTAAGTTGGGGTCTCAACTGATGGGATTCAGTTTATGCTATTGAAAAATAAGTTAGGGTTTTGAGAGAAGAGAAAAGAAGAGGAGAAAAGAGAAGGCGAAGCAAGGAAATTGCAAAGTTCTTGAAGAATTGCTTGTGAATTTCGTCAAGGGGTGATCCCTAAGAGGTATGTGAGTTCACATATTGTGGGGTTAGTTCAGCCACGCGTTAATCATGATTTGATTCAGCGTAATTATGTTCTTGAAAGAAGAGTTTATGAGTTCTTAATGAATATTGTTGAAAGTTTCGTTTGAATCTTGATTGTTGAAGTTGTTTAGAGTTCTTGAGTTAGATTCATGAAATTAGATGTAGTTTTGAGTATATTCTTGCATATTTTGATTATGTAGTCGAAGTTTTTAAGAAAAGACCCAATTGAATCTAGAGGGTTTAGAGTTGAAAAACGAGCAAGAAAAATCGGGGAAATTCTGGGGAAAGTGGTAGGGTGCCGCGCCTGCCAGAGCGCCCCACTTTGTGTTCTATAGTTTGAGCTCTGGGGAACCACGCCATCTAGTGCGCCCCATCCCTAGTTCTGAAGTTTAAGCTCTGGCGCCCTGCGCCTCGCAGAGTGCCAGGGACGCCAGGTTCTTTACCCTTTCCCACTTCTTTCCGTACTAGTTCCTTTGAAACATACCTATGTTTTCTAGTTGATTTCTACACTCTAACGTACGTCTAAACAACATGAAATCAGCCATAACATGAGATCATGATTCTTGAATCCATAATTCAATTCAAGGAAAGTTAAGAGTTAAGTCAAGAGAAGTTCATAAGAGTTTTCCAAAAGTTTTTTTAATAATGTTTTAACTTTATTTTAATACTTGAGATTTGAGTTGAGTAAAGAGTAAAGATTGAAATTCATTTCTTCAAAAGAGTATATGGGGACTATGTATTCCTAAAGATTAAAATGTTTTCACATTTAAACAAGAAAGGAAACTTTGATTTCCAAGATAGCCTTTGAGCTAAGTTTTGACCAATTATCTCAAACCACAGAAAGAAGTTATGTTTTTAAATATAAAAGCTAGTATTATATTTTGGGAGTAGTATTGAGCACCGATATGGGGGAGAGTTCAGACAACTCCCAGCCCCCAAAATCATGTAGCCATCATAGGTAGAAAAGGGTCATACTTTTTAGATGATTCCTTAGTGCTTTTTAGCATAGACTAGTGGATCAACTTAGTAATCAAGTTATATACCTTCGGCAAGGTATATGACGACCCTAGCAGCATGAGGCAAAATGTTGTATCATCACAATAGCTCTTAAGTGTTGTCGATTAGAGAAACTCCCCCATATGTATTTTGTATTATTATATACACAGAGTTACTTGTATTTTCATATACATCCAGAGTTTATAATGTATCTTCGCATACATACAGAGTTACTATTGTATTTCTAAATACACAGAGTTGATATTCATGTTTTAAAGTTTTTCTTTATAATGCACTTATTTATACTGCTTTATATTGAAATGGGTTCAGTTGATTTGAGTTGAGTTGAGACCAGGTTGGTTCTTTCAGTTCCTTTCAAGCTTATGTCTTGTTTTAGTATTCCCCTCGCATGCTCGTACATTCAATGTTTTGATGCCATTTGACCTGCATCTTTTTATGATGCATATACAGGTAACCAGGATCAATATCCAGTGCATCGTTGATTCTAGTTGATCTTTAGAGTTGTTGGTGAGCCTCCTTGCTTCCGGGGATCCGTTTTATTGCTTTCATTATGTTTAGTTCAATAGGATGTCGTGGGTCTTGTCCCCACGTCCATCTCAGTTATTAGAGGCTTCATAGACAATCAGATGCTAGTTCTTTAGTCTTTTCATTTTCATTCTATTATATTGAGACTTGAGTTGCCACTTTGGCCAGTAATGTTATTTTATTACATTCTCAATTATCTTTGAGTTCAGTTTGCTTTTAAAGGTACAATATGTAGTGTTAAGTCTTCCGCTGAGTAAGTAAGCCAGACCAAGGATTCGCTTGGGGCTAACAATGGTTCTCGAGTGCCAGTCCCACCCAGGGTGTAGGCTCGGGGTGTTACAAAGGTTTTGTGGAGGAGTCAGTCCGTAGAAAGAGCTACTTGGGAACTAGAAGCAACTATGAAGGCCTAGTATCCTCATCTCTTTCCTTCCAATTCTGTTTCAGCTTGAGGTAATAGTCCCTCTCCAGTCTCTTAGTTTATTCTTGCGTAAATTCAGCCCTAGTATCATGTTCCTTCAGCTGTTCTTGCATTTTCAGCATATTTGCATGTTCTTGGAACTCAGTTCAGTAAAAAATCAGTTTTTAGTACTTAGTGGTAGGGATTGCATCTTCTTCCCCGCATATTCAGCTTGTTTAGACTTCATTCAAGGAAGAATGTTCGCAAGGAGGAGATAATGTAACACCTCGGATCTCAAAACGAAGAAAATATGGTGCCAGTACCAATGAAACCACCCACAGACTGTAGGTAGGACCACATGCAGTAGGTGGGGTTCCATCGTTAAGGCCCAAATATTTATAGTCTTTGATCCCACCCATGGTCGACCAGTACGGTCCGTGGTTGGACCTACGGACTGTAAATGAGGGTCAGTAGCCAGTTAGAGGGAAATTGCTGATGAGTCAACTCTTTCTAACGCCACCGAGTTTGCTAAAATCCCATCTCTGAGTAAAAATTTATGCTCATTTTAGTGAAGCCCTATCGGGCAGATCATGTAGGACGAACCCAAACGATGGACCATCGTTCCCTCCGTAGATGGGCTTCATCAAAATTAAGTCAGGGTCGTTTTGGTCCTTTCCCTTATGCATTGGGAACTTAAACTACGTCGTTTAACACCTAAACTATGTCATTTTACTCATCTTAAGCCTAGTAACTTAGTCATAACTTACCCAAGTCGATTCATTCACCAAAATTCACCAAGCTTAGAACAAAAGGAAGAGAAAATAGGCGATAGCTTTCTCAAGAACACGCAACAAATTTTCTTTAATTCCAGCCCCAAAATCGAAAGATTTCTCTGTGAATTTCATCACCGGGTAAGTGGGATTTCACTAGTGGTTTCCTTTCATCCACTAGGTCCTTAGAATTCAGTCAAATTCTTTATTCGCTATATTTTCCTTAGACCTAGGGTTTTTAAAACCTTAGATATTGGTTGTGATTTAGTTGTTATAGTATCCTTAAGAAGATTATCATGTTTTTGTGAAATCATTGTTTAGTTCCTTGCATGAAACTCAGAACCCTAGTTGTGTAGATTCATTTAGTTTATGAATTACACTAGCTAGATCAGATAAATAGATATAAATGCCTCAGATTTTGAAATGTTTCATTGTCAGTACTTAAATGCTGCATTATCAGTTAGCATGTCAAAATATTGAGCTAATTGAGTATTTCAGTTAAGTTGTGTCGTACACTATCCAGTTGGGAGTAGGCTTAGAACTGAGTTGGACTAGGGTTCATCCTATCCTCATAGTCCCAGAACTACGTGCCCCTGTAGGTTATAAGTCCCCTCTATTGGGCATTAGATTTAGTGATCACGCCAGTCATGCCTTTATATCCCTGGCAAGGTATATTGGGTCCTCTCGATGAGGCATATACATCAGACTCCATGTTTAGCTCACGTGGTTTTATGTCGGTTAATAGTAGCTCCCACAGTCAGACTCTAGTGCATTTGACCAGGTTTTCAGTTATAGTATTCAGTCTCAGCATGTTAAATTCATGATTAGTGCTTGGTCATTGTATTTGGCTCAGTTTTCAGTATATTTCAGTATTATTATTTTGTTCAAATTATGTTATTGCTCAGTTATATTTGTTCAGCTATATTCCATATCATGCATGCTCAATATATTCCAAGTCCTGACGCATACTCTGCACTATATCCTTTCATGATGTAGGTTCAGGTACTCAGCATCCAGATCACGCACAGATCGGTTCTCGTTCCATATTCAACAACTTCAGTGGTGAGTCCTCATACTTCGAGGACAATATACATATTTTCCACATTCAGTCTTTTATTTCACTTTCAGTTTTGCTAGGGTTTGCTGGGGGCATGTCCCAGCGACTCTAGTCAGTTAGAGGCTTTTCTAGACATAGTATTAGATTCAACTTTAGTTTTTGAGTGAATGTTCAGTATCACTAAACTCGTAATACATTTTATATATTCAGATCAGTATTGAGTATTCCCCATCTTTCAGTTATCTCATGTTTTAGCTTCCGCATAGTATATCTTTATTTATTTATCTTTCAGTATGCTTATGATATGTAGACACAGGGTTAGCTTGGGGTCACTCGTGATCGTAGGTCCCGTGTTATGTCAAGAAGGTAGCCTCGGGGTGTAACAATCACATTCATGTATGAGGTCATCAACCACAAAATTAAGTATTATTCTTAGTGTAGTGGAATTAGTTTTTGTTTTCAAGCTCTGTAAGCTTCAAGATTCTTTCTGTGTTTTGCAAAGTTACCCTCTTCTGGTTGATGTAAAACAAGATTTATACCTTTAGAGCATTTTTTTCTCTTCAAGTACATACCATATTTTACGACTCCAGATGTCGTAATTGCCACCGTTAAGTTTTTCACCTTTGTTTAAGTCAACAATGATACTTTTTTATGCCATGACTGACGACTGTATTTAAGAGGTAATTAGGCAAGATTTTTTAAAATCAATTTTGCATGTGACATACATATTCCAGTAAATCAATTCTCATAAAGGTTTCATAGTTAATATAAAATCAAAAAGACACGTAAGTATTCAATCATCGTCTACGAACTAAATATTTAACCAAAATTTGAAACTTATTTTCTAATGTGTATACTAATATATTTTAGACCATAATCACAAAGATTTATATGTCTAATATTCAAACACCATATGATAATGCGTAATAGGATAACAATCCACTAATCCATAAAAAAGAATAAAACTAAAATATTCATATTTAAAGCATAATCAAAGATGTTCATCACATAATTTATAAAGAATAAAAAATAAAATTCAATACTAAACTAGGTTTATGTTGTGAAGTTTTACACACTTAGCTCCTATATTGACCACATACTTCCATAATGGTTAATTATCCCCAATTTTGAAATAGGTTTTAATCAGTTCAATCTTCCAGTATTCTGGTAAGGAATGATACAAAACATCGTATGCAACCCACTCCTCAACTTGAATGACATTTTCTTTAACCTCATCTAATTCGTGTTAAAAGATCTAAGAAAGTCTAATAAAGAGTCAAGAGGATCCATCTTTAAAGACATAAACTCCTCCAAATTTTTATCTATTTTCCTTCGAATCACCCTTTGATTCCTTAACAGATTTTGTGTTGCTCTCGCGACACCAATTCATATGATTTCTCACCCTCGGAAACATGTCCTACGGCGACGTGCTCTTCTACATTGTCCTTTTTCTCGACTTTGAGAACTCCCACTTGGAATAATTCGAGTATGTTCCTGTTCAGCCATGTATGAAATAGGAACAAGGAAATAAGAATGGTTGAACCATTCAATGTGACAATATATGTCACTTTCATTTGTAGAAGACAAAAGACTATTTAAGTAACAAAGGGACTAAACATATTAACAAGACCGATATTTGAAAAACATAATACATAAACATATATTTAAAAAAATATCCTAAAAGGACACAAATTCATTTTCCAAAGAGAGTAATCCTAAAAGGACACAAAACTCTTCTCAAAAAAATAATCATATAAAAAATGTTTTTTGTTTTTTTTTTCCAGCCCAATTTCAAAAATTCATATCTCACTCGTTTTAAATCCATTTTCTATTATCATATATATACATATCGGAAATCTACGAATGAGCAGATCATGAAAAAATAAGAATTTATGTCTTTGAAGGTCACTACAAACAGAAGAAGTTTTTTAATTTTTTTTTGAAGGATAAGGAATCTTATCTACAATATGAGTCAGAATCAAATAAGATTTTGAATCCTAATTAAAACATAATTAATACACATTCAAAGAAAATATTAAAAGAAAACCCTAACTTCTTCACTAATTTTAAGGAAAAATTAGTCACAGTTTATTTTTTTTCAACAACACAGTGAATACTCATATCAACATTAAATAATGAGATCAATTAATCATGACTTTGATACCAATGATGGCATTTTAAGGGCAAAATAACAATAAGATGTATACCTTATAACTTGCAGCGAAAATATTTCTTATTGATTTGCCTGTTGAAAGGAATTACTCCAGATCTCTCTTTGAATCAGAAGGAAATCAACATCGTTCTTGTTCACAAACTAAGAGTCTTCTTAGTGTGTAGATTGATTTGTGTAACAAACTTTTCTTTCCATTTCTTTATTGTTTTTGCCTTTCTCACGTTCTTCCCTTTTTCTTTTTACGTTCCCACGTCTAAATAAAAATTACTCCCACTAGGAGCCTTTTAAGAGGTTGAACAGTTACAAAATTGTTCCCTCTTATCCTTTAAAAAGGATTATCAATTTAATTAATTAATTAATTAAATCAGATAGGACAAAAATGGATTGGATCAGACAGAATCGGGTTGAGTCGGGTCAGTCCACATGGGCGACCCACGACCAAAAACTTACAAGCAATTTGGTGTGATCGCGTTGTTACTTTAATATTTTTTCTCATTTTATCTTTACATATTATTTAATAATTTTATGTTATCCTTTATCCTACATTTTTCATAGTAGCTCTATCTCGTAAACTACTTTTCTAGTAGGTTTATCATTTAAATTAAGGAGGTGTGACATTATGTACTAATGACGAAAAATGATACAATTTATCCAAACACTGTTATCATAACTCAGAATCGTTTGGTAAGGTGTATAAAAATAATGTTAAATAGAGTGTATTAATAGTGCTTGCATTAGTAATGCTAGCATTAATCATACATAAAATATTTTTTTATGAATTGTTTAGTTTGGTGTATAAAAAACGGCATGCATTGCATACGAATATTATTTACAAAAATAACTTCATAATTATGGTGAAAAAAATGTAAAAGGGGTTTTGAAAGGTAATTGGATCTATTAAATCGCTTTGCATTACTAATACCTAGAAATCCATGGTGTTAATAATACACTTCTCAATACACAATATAGTGTACAATTAATGCTTGCATTAGTTATACATAACATGAAAAAATGTACCAAACAAGGTACTACTAATACATAAAGCTTATACATGCATTATTTTTGCTAATACACTCTAACAAACTGTTGATAATGTGAGGAGCATATATGATTAAGAAGAAGAGAAACTGAAAGTGTATTCAATGTTCTGTACAAAATTTAGCTTTACAAAATATCTACACCACTATATATAGTGTGTATTACTTAGATCTACTTTAACCATCTAGTCTAGATAATTGTAAACTAACCACAGTTTAACTAGTAACTAACAACTAACTAATTTCATGACATTTATTGTTCATGCTAACTAACTCGTATAACAACATCTCAATTTCACTATGCTCAACACCCCTCCTCAAGTTGGTGGCTGAAAGATGTCTTTCAAACCCAACTTGGCCATTAAGTGCAGATGAGGAGCCTTCCACAACCCTTTTGTAAGAAGATTTGCTAACTGATCTCTGGTGGATACATGATGAGTTTTAATCATACCCTGAGTTAGTTTTTCCCTGACAAAGTAACAATCAATGTCAACATGTTTAGTTCTTTTGTGAAAAATGGGATTAGCTGCAATTTGTATTACAGCCTTGCTATCACAGAATAGATCCACTGGTTGTTTGATAGTCACCCCAAGTTTCTTGTACACTATAATTATCCAAGTTATTTCTGCAACTGTTGAAGCCATACATCTGAACTCAGCTTCAACATAGCTTCTAGCCACCTTCTCTTGCTTCTTTGATTTTCAGGTGATAAGTGCATCTCCAAATTTTACTAGATATCCAGTTACAGACTTTCTTGTTTGTACACAAGTACCCCAGTCTGAATCACAATAAACAGTCAAAAGTTTTGAACTTTGAGCAGGCATAAACAAACCAAGTCTATGAGCTGTCTTGATATACTTGACCACCCTTAGAGCAACTTCCATATAAGATTCTTTAGGAGCATGAATGCATTGACTTAATGTTTGTACTGCAAATGAGATATCAACTCTGGTCATAGTTAAGTACAATAGCCTTCCCGCTAATCTTCGATATCTACCAACATCCTTTAAGGGCTTGTCTGATATTGTAATTCCTAATCATTGCACATGTGAATCATACTCAATGGATGTTAGCTTAAGATTAGGATCCAGAGGTGTATACACTGGTTTAGCACCACTTAAACCCATCTTAGATATCAACTCCAAGGCATACTTGCGATGACTCATTACATACCCCTCCTTAGACCTAGCAAATTCAATACCACGAAAGAATTTTAGTTCTCCCAGATCCTTCATTTTGAACTTGAGTTTAAGGTCATTTCTAGTCTGCACAATAGAGTGACTACAATTACTAGTCACAAGAAGATCATCTACATACACAAGACCTACTATCATGTAACGAATTGAACCATAATTATTTAGGAAAAACGAAACCTCGGGAAAATACTGGGCCACTATCACACCAGGGCGGGCCAGATGCCGCTAGGGTGGCAACGCCACAGCGGGATAAGGAGCCGCCAAAGCGGGATATATGAGACAATATGGTATAACGCAAAGACTGATTTTCTTCATTTTCCTAAAACACCCAAAAAGGTGTAAATCACCATAAAAACCCTCCAAAAGCTGCTGTAAGCTTGGGAAAGAAGGAGAAAGAGATTTCTAGCATGGGGATAACAATAGCTTATGGAATTCCGGTCAAATCCATCATCTCGTCGTCCGGAGAAACCATAATTCAAGCTGCAAACCCTTCGCCAATGCTTGGCGCTCAGGTAGGCTAGGTTTATATATTGATCTTGATGATAGAATTCATGCATAGGCCTTCATGCACCGAAAAGAGAACAGTTGATTTCGTATCCTAGAGTTACATTAGATGTATAACGTATGAGGAAGTTTTAGTCAATGAACTAGGGCTAGGTGATGGTTGTGATTTCATGTTATGTGATATATGTTTGTTTTTGCTTCATTATGATGCATGTATGAATGCGAATATTGCATTATTGATCACACTAATCGTAAATAAGGATATATGGATAATTGAATGCCATAAATCATGACTTGGTTGTATGATTATGAGAATATACATGTGATTGTGATTGTGGCTTATTGACTGGATTGGGTGTTACGTTCTGACACACTAACTGGATCGGTTGCCACGTACCGGTATAAATATTGGAACAAATGTCACGATCCGACACACTAACTTGGAACGGGTGCCAAGATCTGGTACACTAACTTTTTGGGTTTGGGTTCCATGAGAGAACCATTGACTTGTCTTATAGGTGTAATTGCTTGTATTATTGATAATGTGGATTTGGTCATGTTTCCTGAATTGATTGGTAGGTTGTACATTATGTTCTTATATGTGGGGATTGCAATGTTGTAGGTTAATTTGAGATACATGGTTGTGTAATAAACTGTGGAGGGTAGAGTCTCAATTCAATTGTAGTATGGTAAGGGAGAACTAAGGGTCTCGGTGTTATCCTTGTTGTTTAGAAGATGGTCATGGGTATCATCGTGGAGACTTGTGGTGTTGGTCAGTGATAGTGTTATAGTTGGATTTTCCCTGAAATGTGGTAGTAATCCTTGCTAGGCACAATATGGGGTTATAAGTTCAGTGGGGACGGGAATGAAGTGAAAAATAGTCGTCAGTGTGTCAACCGGGTTGGTAGTAGTTATCTCCGAAAGGTCCAATCTAAGGAATAAGATGACTAGGTAGGATCAAGAATGGATCGAGTAATGGTTAGAGCCTTTAAGGCGATTGGGAATATAAATGCGGAGGAACGATTAGTCTTATTGCATGTTTCACCAGTTGATTTCTTATATTATGTGGTGGGTATTCAGGTTGATCGATGATGCCTACATGTACGTGTGGTTGTACTGATACTACTCTTGCTATGCCTTTTTGTCATAGTCTCATTGAGGATCAGAGATGTTTCATAGGTGAAGGCGAAGGAAATCTCCGACAGCTTCTACCTTTCCTTTCGCATGGTGGGAGCTGTGTCCTTTTGTTATTATATTTTACCTTGTACTCTTAGTAGCTCTTGTACCTGTTTAGACTAGATCCCTGAGAAGTTAATTACTTTACAAGTCTTAACTTTGAGTCGTTTTAAACTCTTGATTTATTAAAAATATTATATGAAACTTCTTTTATCTGCCAGTTTTCTTAATCTTCCGCATGTTTTAACTATTGGGATATGAGGGTTCTCCTACTTAGGTGTTAGAGTAGGTGCCCACACGGCTCGATGGGTTGGGTCGTGACATATCAACTCCTTATTTACTTTCTTGTTAAAAGGGGAATAATCATAGTAGCTTTGAACAAATCCCAACTAAACTAAAGCTTCAGTCAGTTTAAGATTCTATTGTTTTGGTGCCTGTTTTAGGCCATATAGGGATTTGTGAAGCTTGCAGACTTTGCCAGTCTCCTCCTGTCTGCAAAAACCAGGTGGAATAACCATATAGACATTCTTAGGGAGATCACCCTGTAAAAAAACATTGTGGACATCAATTTGAAACACAGACCAATGCATGGCAGCAACCACAACCAAGACTGATCTGACTGTAATCATTTTGGCAATAGGAGAAAATGTCTCTGAGTAATCTAAGCCCTCTTTTTTGACTAAAATCCTTTGCAAAGAGTCTTGGCTTATACCTCTCAACAGCTCTTGAGGCTAGATATTTAACTTTAAAACCCACTTGCACCCAATAGGTTTCTTCCCTGGTGGTAACTTAGTAAGACTCTCAGTATGGTTATTTTCTAAGGAAGTAATTTCTGATTTCATAGCCTCCAACCAATGAGGATGACCAACAACCTTAGCAAATGAAGTAGGTTCAACAATACTAGATTAGACAGCTAAAGCTTATCCATAGACACCAGAGAGATTGGCATAGCTAACATGATTTGATAGTGGATACAAACATTTAGACTTAGGATGAGTGGTAAGAAAGTCATGCATCCATACAGGGGTCTGATATTTCTGGAGGATCTCCTAATGAGAAAATATGCAACAGTGGAAACAAGGGGATCATAAATAAATGGGACTGGAACCTAAATTGACTCATCAATGAGGGCTACATGATCATGCTTAGACTCTAGAGTATTTCCAGGGGAGCATCTATCAACTAAAACAAGAGCAACATTAGGAGAGACTTCAGCATGAAAGTATAAAGAAGTTGAGTCACACAACTCAGTGGGCTGAATGACAAGAAATAGTGGATATACAATTGAATTCATAGTATGAAATGGGAAGATATCCTTCTTAAACACCACATCTCTACTCACTAAAAACTCTTTATTGTGTAGGGAAAATAAACCGTATCCCTTTTGTAAGGCTGAGTAACCAAGAAAAAACTACTAAAGTTGCTCTTGAAGCAAACTTATCCACTTTTCTTACTTCTGTAGCAAAAGCAAGACATCCAAACACCATTAAGTGATCAAGTGTTGGGATGATTGAAATAAAACACCATATGAAGTCTTCCCTTTAAGAACTTGAGGGTGAATCCTGATAATGAGATATACACTGGTAAGAACACATTCTCCCCAGATTTAAGTGGCAAACTAGCCTGAAATCTCAGTGCTCTGGCTGTGTCTAAAATATGTCTATGCTTTCTTTGACTGCTCCATTTTGTTGTGGAGTGTAGGTACAAGAACTTTGGTGAAGAATACCTAGTGACTGGAGTAAAGAAGTCATTTGTGAGTTAAAAAACTCACACCCATTATCAGTCCTCAAAATCTTTACACTGGCTGAAAAGACATCATGATTATTGTAAGAAAAATTCTAAGCTCTACAATTACTTCAGACTTGGAATGTGAAAACAAGTAGTAGTTGTTGTATTGCTCAATAGAAACAAAAGTCTTGACTGTTTAGCTAATGGACATACAATACAAAGTGTATTAGACTTTGAAGACAATGATTTGAAACAACCAAGCATTTTAAGAGTAGTAAATGGAACATGGCCCAGCCTTTTATGCCATAGAGATACATTCTTGTTAGCATGAGTTATAGTGGTATTGAGGCACATATTGTAGCAGTGGAAACTGTATAAGCTGATGGCAAAGAAACTGTTGCTTGTGACTTCAATTGACAGTCATCATGAAGAATATTAAATCATTCTCCAACTTGCCAATCCCCCTCACCTTCCCACTGGAGAGAATCCTGAAATACATCGTGATCAGGATAGAAATGAACACAACAATTTAACTCTTTGATTAACTTTGGCATAGAGAGCAAATTGTACTTGAACTCAAGAATATACAGTACATTGGTGATCTTAATCCCTCCAAGGAGAAGAACCAATATTATTGACCTTAGCTAAACTACCAGTAGGTAAGTGCACTCTACCCTCAGGGTAATCATGGAGATTAATGGAATGTGTTAACAAGTGGAAGGCATTGACCATATGCTTGGAGGCTCTTGAATCCATTATCCATTTTTCACTAACAATTGGATGAATAAAACAATTTACCATACCTGATGGTCTTCCAGCAACATTACTGTTAGTCCTCTCAAGTTCACGTGGCATTTGTATATATTGATGTGGAGATGGTTGCTGCACTGGATGTGGCCACTGTGGAGTCTGATACTGGTAGGGCTGAATGTTAGTCATAAGAGCAGGAGAAGAACTTGAGTATGGAGTACCACCTGATAATGAAGGTCTTTGATTAAACTGATAGTTGTTTAAAGATCTCCCAGTAGTAAAACCTTGATCATGAAGCCCTGAACTAGACTGAAAATCCATGAGATCGACTAGCATTACCATTATTTGCTCTTGCAAGGCTGGCTGCAGTGATAGGAACAGGGTTAGTCCTCCTCTTACCTTTCCAGTTAGCAGTGTAGCCATGCAATCTAAGTGTGGCCCTTCCAGTTGCAATAATCACAATACAAATTGATATTAAGAGATTTCTGAGGTCTAAAACTCGATCTAGACTGAGTTGTAGATCCTCCAGACTGGGTTGTAGACCCTCCTGATCTAGTAAACCCCTTCCCACTACTGAAGAATGCCATTGCCTCAATCAATTGCCTAGAATTAATAAAGCTAGTGCCTTCGGTCCCTACTACATTCGATTTACCAAGTACTCTATGACACTCCTCAGCCATTACTAATGAGTAAGCTTTGTTCACACTTGGTGTAGGATCCATCATCATGATTTGACTTCTACACTGATTATAGGATTCATTCAATCCTAGAAGAAATTGCACTAACCTCTGATATTCAAAATTGACAACATAGGTCTTACACTTCACATGCACAACTAGGACAAGACATAAGTGAGTCAAACTCCATCCAAAGCTTCTTGAGCGTAGAGTAATAGCTGGAGATTGATGATACTCCTGTAGCAATAAATCCGGGTAGCGCCTGACTTGGGGCCACCTCCTCATTATGAACCTGATCATTCTCTGGAACATAGATATCATCCTCATGAGACTCTGCTCTAACAGATACTGGAGTAGTTGTCGGCACTCCAGACCTTGCTGAGGTAGCAAAGCGTGCCCTGCCTCTATCTCGCCCTCTACCTCGTCCGCGTGGTATGGTTCGAGTAGTAGATGCAGGTGCATGTGCAGGTGTAGGTGCAGGTGCCCGACCTCTAGGATTTGTGGATCGTGTTCTCACCATCCTGAAATAATAAAATAGAACACTTAGTATTATGTAAGATCAATTGTGCACGATAGGGAAACAAAGAATGAAAGTTTCCAAAAGTCCTATAGCCTCTCACAGATAAGTTACAGATGTCTCTGCACTGATCCGCAAGACTCTGCTCTTGTACATAGTAGCAATCTCTTTGTGCAAATAAAATAAAATTCTAGAGCCATCTACTTTGTCAAACCTTTCCTTTAGATCATTCCAAATTTGTTGAACATTGCTAGCATACACTATACCACTAAGTACCTCCCTACTAATGGAAATCATGATCCAAGAGAGTACTATATCATTACATTTCTCCCATAGATCATGAAGTGAATCAGGAAATGAACTCTTAGAGCATTTGCCATCAACAAATCCCAATTTACCTTTACCTAGTAGACCTATTTTCATTGATCTACTCCACAAATCATAATTTTCAAATCCAGTCAGCTGAATAGAAACCATAGAACTACCTGGAGTATCGCAAGCTTGGAGATGTAAGGGATGATGTGCATCGATTACAATTTGTCCTTCTTGCATATAACTTGAAGTGATTTCTAAATTGGGATCAGTCGCCATTGTTGTAAAATTGAAACTTCAAGCTTATCCACGATCTGAGCTACCTTTTTTTGACAATGCAGCAAGCTACCTACTGCACTGAAAACCAGAGATTGTCAATGAAATTCTTGAAGCTTTGATACCAATGTGATAATGTGAGGAGCAGTTAGGATTAAGAAGAAGAGAAACTGAAAGTGTATTGAATGTTTTGTACAAAATTTAACTTTACTAAATATCTATACCACTATATATAATGTGTATTACTTAGATCTACTTTAACCATCTAGTCTAGTTAATTGTAAACTAACCACAATTTAACTAGTAACTAAGAGCTAAGTAACTTCATGACATTTATTGTTCATGCTAGCTAACTCGTATAACAACATCTCAGTTTCACTATGCTCAACACAACTAGTTAATTGTAAACTAACCATAGTTTAACTAGTAACTAAGAGCTAACTAACTTCATGACATTTACTATTCATGCTAACTAACTCGTATAACAGCATCTCAGTTTCACTATGCTCAACACAAACGATTCCTAAACAATACATTACCATACAATAAAATAGAGCTACATATTGGTCGGTTCGATTTTGAAGTTTATCGATTTGGTTTAACAGTATCGGTTTGTAGTCATGCTAAACTGTTAAGAACCATTAAGATATTGACTTATCTGGTATCAATTTATTGATCGTTAAGATTTGACATAAAAAATAAATGATTGAAAATCAATATTAAACATGGTGACAAACTAAATAAACCATGCACATGAGTTGATAGATTGTATCTTGCTAAAAACTAACACAAACACATTGTAGAATAACTGAAAGTTTGAGACTGTCGGAAATAAAATATGAAACTAAATCCTAAGTCGAGGACTTTATATACCGAGTGGTATAATATAATTTATTAATTTAGTATGAGATTATCGGTTAACCCATTAAGAAAAAAACTCAAACTGTTAGGAACCAATAACCCAATAATAAAACAAACTAAAATCGTTAAACCAATAACCTATTATGATGGACCACTAGTTTTTTTTCAATTTGTATTATCAATTTCGATTCGAATTTACAGTCCTACAATACAAATACAATACAATACAATAAAATATGATACATAATACCTAACAACCATCCAAACAAATGCCAAGGCATTCAAAAATGAAACGAGGGTCTACTTCGGCGTCGGCACTTTGAGTACTGTATACGACATCCATTCTTTCGCCGGCAAACAATCCGATTTCGCCCTTGCGATTGTGAAACACTGGCACAATGCCCATTGTTGAGCCGATGAACGGCGACGGCAGCGCAAGAGTCGTAGTCAACGACGTTGAAGACGCCGGTATAGTGGAATTGGTTGGACCGTCTTCCATTGATTCTCCCTCTTTTCGGACTTCTGATACTGCTGAATCTTCAATTTCCATTTCTGATGATCAAATTGCTCCTCTTTTGATCCAATCAGAGAGGCCCAAGATCAATATCTTCACCATTTCTTATCCCAGGGAAAAGCTCAATAAGGTAAACTCGGCATTAAGTTTGTTTTGATTTCCATTTATTAGTTAGATGACTAGTCAAAATGCACTCTTATTTCTCTGTACGATGAATAGTTCCATTTAATAATTAATACTCCACAGGGTTCTTAGTCAGTTGTCCGGCTAACTGAACTTTCACGTTGTTTGGTGAGGGTTCAAGTCCCCAACCTTGTAATCCCCTTCCCGGCTTCCCCTTAAGAAAAATAAAATAAAATAATATGTACTCCTACAGCTAGAAAGAATAATTTGGTCAGTGTACAAGGATAAAGAATCTTCTTTTAAAAAAAAAAGAGGTAGGGGAAGGGAAAATAGGAGAGGGGATTACAAGACAGGGAATCAAACCTCACCAACAAGGTGAAAGTTCAGGTAGCCAACCAACCGAGCTACTAAGATCGTCTGATTCCTTTAGCTTTTTTGAATGAAAGTTTCATTTATTTTAAAAAAAGAACTAACATATGATACTATGTCTATGTGTATTACCGTTTCTGTCTCTCCTGCTTCCATTTTAGTGCTGGCTAACATTCTATTTCTCCCTGGAGTTTAACTTAAGTATGCATATTGTATTATGTCTATCTGTATTGCCGGTTCCATCTCTTCTGCTTCCATTTTTGTGCTGGCAAACATTCCATTTCTCTCTGGAGTTGGACTTAAATTACATAATAATAAATTACAATTTTTTACGAATAGAAGTGGTTAGAAAATATTTTGAAATCTTCGTAGTAAAAGAAATTGTTTTGCCTTCAGAATAATAACAGTGTCATATCAAATGGTTCAAAGGGAGTATGGCATACTTGTTTCCCTTTTGAAGAAGCTGCGTTAACTTATCCAGAAAGAGAAAAAGAAAAAGTTCGATAGAATGTTTGAAATTTTCTGCAAAAGGTAGTGCTATTTATTTATTTAAAATACATAACATGCGGAATATAGATGTACGCTCAGTCATCAATTAAGCATTCTCACATGCTATAACCTTACTTTGGTTCTTTAGTAACGAACATTTGGTTTTGATGTGATATTTTCTTTTCCATTAGTTTCCCAAATATGGATGAGATTCTAGAATTATAGTTAGATCCTCTACGTCACAAAGGAAAACAAGGAGAAGAGAGGAAAAAAGAGTTCTTTCTTGAAAATCCCCAATTTTGGAACAGTTGAGGTGCATTTAGAACATACGACTATTTCTGGTGGTCAGATGATGAGAAAGGTTTTGATACAGTCAAGTCCGGGAATGTAACACGATTTCTACTATACCTGTTTTTCTTTCTAACAATATCCTAATATATCTACAAAAATGTTTTCTACTATGACATGTTGTACTTTCTAAAAGTATTCACTTTTTTCCTTTGCCTCGGTTATCATATTATTTTGTTGTTGCTACTACTCTCGTCTACATTAGTGTCAGCATTGGTTGCTTCGCTATTGTATTTCCTTTCTATACTTGATTTTGATATACTTTACTTGTGCCATGGGTCTATTGGAAACGGCCTCTCTACCTTTACAAGGCAGGGGTAAGGCTGCGTACAGACCGCCCTCCCCAGACACCACTTGTGGGATACACTGGGTTTGTTGTTGTTGTAGTGAACATGCGTCTATTATCAGAATACTGAACTTGTTCTTCTTTAGGTTCTAGGGTTGACCTTTCTCTAGGCAACATCTAGTCATGATATTAGTATATAAACATTAATTCTATTACGTACTCTCTTATCTTAAAGGAGGGAATGATCACAGTATATTTTCCCTCTTAGTTGGGTTATCTATTTCTTTCTCACAGAACGAATACTTTAGGTAAGCACAAAAATGTCTACATATTATATTTCCCTGCTCTATTTGATATTCTTGATTTTGGGAAAATTCTCTGCTCTCATGAGCTATTTTAACTGTTTATGGTATTGTGATCTAAATCAAAAATAATTCTTCTACTTTTTCATGCGTAATTAGGTTTTGACACCTTGCAGGAGGAAGTTATAAGAGTAGTTGAAACCGACAAATCACCCTTTCTGCAGTTTATTTTCTGGCTCTGGAGTGGATCGAGATACTCTGGTCTGCTATGCGTAGTCGTGTCATGTACTATCTACTCCATGATGGAAATTGTTTCAGATGTTTTTACTGGTCAGTAACTTATAAAACATTCAGACCCTTACAAATTTTAGCTCGTTATCCCTTCATATTCCACGGACCTGTGGGTCCTTTGGCATTATTTTTCCTTTCGAGTAGTGTAATAAGGTTTAACAGCAGTGCATGATTTTGACCTATTGCTGTATGCTTTTGGTTCTGCCTTTGAATAGGAAATTGCCATGCAACTTTTGATTTTCATAGAAGTTCATTGAGTAAGGTTTTGATGGTATTATTGTACATGGCCATATATTGTGTATGTAGATGCATACTTCAAGATGTATCTAATGTTTTATGATTGATTTTTAGCTGTGATACTAATATTCGTTTCCGTCTTTTTTCCGAAATGGCAGCTCAATCAGTACCTCTTTTTGAAATAGCCTTTGCAAGATGTACAATAGTCCTAATTCTTTCCTTTGTGTGGATAAGGAAAAGTGGTCAACCAATATTTGGACCAACAAGTGCCAGGAAACTTTTGGTCTTAAGAGCTCTCAGTGGATGCATCTCCTTGCTGAGTTTCATCTACAGGTAAGAAAACCTAAGCCCTCAATCCACCTTCCAGATGGACCATGTCAGTCTAATCAATAAATTTAGAGGAGTATTTACTCCGGTTTGCAAGAAGACAATCTTTCAACATTTAGGATATATGAAATGAAATCTTCCTGATTCTTCCACTTTTACTTTTATTCTCATATGGGTTCACACTATTTGAGGGTTTGAATGACTTTGCTTCATCTTGCTGACCTGAAACAGTTGTTTACAATTTCGAAGATAGTTAGAGAAGACGCAATATATATCTCATCTGCCATCCCTATACTGTTAAAGTAACTTTGGAAGTTTTAATTGAATAATTCAATAATTAATCACAATGTTGAAAATGAAATGAGCATCTATATCAATTGAGAATAACAAGTAACATATAAAGGTAAATGAATTGTGTTATACATCTGATTTAATAGTATACATAAGAAGTAGCACATAGCCGTGGACAAAATTTAATGGGAATTAACAAGTTGGAAGGAGGAGAAAAAGGCAGTTATATCAATATAACACGTAAATGGATTTCCACAGTTCAAATTTCCCTTCATTTACATTACGACAGAGTGCCGCTGCTATAATCAATCAATTTTACGTTGATTATTTCATTTTCCTATTCATGCTACAGCCCCTTCATTGACCCTGTAAAATATGTTTTTTTAAACATGATTTACTAGTAACCATGAAACAGTCAATTTTATTTTCCAGCATCCGGCGGCTACCTGTGTCTCAGGCTATCATATTGAGTTTTACTGCTCCAATTATGGCTTCAACTGTGGCTAGAGTCACGTTGCATGAGAAACTAAAAATTGCAGAAATTGGAGGTATGGTCGTATGCACAACTGATAGAAGTCCTAGCTGATCTTTTATTTTTCTTTATCATTTAAACCTGCATGGAGTGTGCATAGTTTGCTGTTCCAACTTGATTGTGATGTTTGGAGAAGATAACAAGACTATATATTTTTTTTCATGTCTGGGCTTTAGGGGCTCACTGATAGTTGAATATCTGAATGTTTTCTCAACCTCTGTGAAACTGAGAGAATTGTGAATGTACATCTTGTTCTTGCACCCACATGTTATTGTAAATTGGTTGGAACTTCTGGTCCTTCTCTTTTCCTTCTTCTTGTGGAGTGCCCCTCGGCACGCGGTGTAGGTGCTTGAAAATCTGAATTATCTTAAGTTATAAAACTGAAAGATAAATAGGAGATAATGCATTATTCTCGCATCCACCATGACAACATTGCAAATCCGTTACAATGTCTGGTCCTTTCATATTCCTTATCTTTGACAGCACATCCCCCTTTTTGTTTTTGGGTGTGTTGAAGACATAATTAAGTAATTAGAAATGTGATTTCTCTAACAACTTAAGTTTTTAGATGAGATGGTTGCACACTTCAATCTCATATTGAAGGAGGCAGAGGTCCTGAGTTCAAATCTCACCCCACCCATTATTAAAAAAGAAGCTTCACATGCTTTCCTCATCAAAAAGAATCAAGTTCACACATGAGGGGCGTGCTGAGGACATAAATAAGTAATTAAAAGTTTTCACTTTATAACAATTTAAGCTTTTAGATAAGACGGTCACACTTCAACAGGTTGCAAAGGTGGGGTTATAGATGCTTGAAAGTCTGAAGTTTCTCTTAGTGCCTACAAACTAAATGATAGAGGGGCAGATTATATTGATCTTGCATTCAGTTGTTCCGTTTCATATGTGCTGCCCAGCTTAAGAAATCAGGATATCTAAGAGTTCCTTCAGCCCTTCCAGTTTGCCTAAGTTGAGCGATGCTTTTAATTTTCCAATCTTGACAACTTCTCCAATCCATTGCTGCTCTACACTGACTAGTGGTTATTTCACTATTAATGGAAAAACTATACAAGCCAGGGAACTCTTCTTTAAGAAGAACATATATCTAATGGAGATTTTGTATATCAGTCATGATTTATATGCTTCTAGAGGACCCTTAGTTAACTGAGAAATCCGCTGTCCTATGAGAAATTCGTTTTTTTTTTTGTTTCTAGGGTAGGTTTCTTAATTTCCTATCTCTTATTCTTTTGTTGGTATTCTTTATCACTATTGTCTTGTTGCAGGTTTAGCTAGCAGTTTCTTTGGTGTGCTGTTTATTTTCCAACCAATGGTCAGAACACAAGGTACAAAAGTTAATACATAAATGTAACTGATTTTGAGCCAAGATTTTTTTTTTTTGGAGAGTTGGTACCAACTATCAAACTATTTAGAACCAAGTGATTTTCTGTAGATTTAACCAAAATACGACAACATTTTGATACAAATCAAATTTTTAATTTTGACGTCAAATGTTCAACGCACCCAGTGCAACCTCACAAGTGGGGGCTTTGGGGAGAGTAGAGTGTACGCAAACCTTACACCTACCTCGTGGAGGTAGAGAGACTATCTCCGAAGAATCCCAGGCTCAAGTGTAGCAAATAAAAGTAGTTATGAAAAGGAAAAACTATAGAGAAGAAAACATGGTAACTAATAAGGAAAGCAATGCAGAACATACATGAAAGGAATAGTAACAACAACAAAAAATGTGATTATGCAAGCACAATAAATAGCAGATGGCAATAGATTTCAAAGGCAAGAAACTACAAGAATAAGACTAATTCTACGACAGGCACCACCAAGCCTAAACTTGTCTACCCCGATAAACGACCTCCATACTGTACTATCTAAGGTCATGTCCTTGGTAAGATGAAGCTTCATGTCTTGTCTAATCGCCTCTCCCCAATACTTTTTCGGGTTACCTCTACCTCTCGTACCCACTATATCCAACCTCTCACACCTTTTCATTGGGGCTTCCACACATCTCTTTTTCACATGCTCAAACTATCTCAGCCTTGCATTTCTCATTTGTCGACCTTAGAGGCCATTTCCACCTTGTTCTAGATATTCTCATTCCTAGTCTTACCACTCCTTGTATGCCTACACATCCATCTCAACATTCTCATTTTCGCAACTTGCATCTTCTAAACATGAGAGTTTTGCACTAGCAAGCACTCCCGCTCATACAACAAAGTATGTCTAACCACCCCGCTGTATAACTTACCTTTAAGTTTAGGTGGTACCTTTTCATCACACAAGGCTCTGGAGGCAAGCCTTCATTTCATCTACGTCGTCACCAATATGATATGTGACATCATCATCGATCTCCCCATTGCCTTAGATTAAAGACCCAAGATACTTAAAACTCTCTCTTGGGGATAGCCTATGTGTCAATTCTTACTTCCACACTTGCCTAATGCACTGCGTCACTGAATTTGCACTCCAAATATTTTGTTTTGGTCCTGCTCAACCTGAACCTTTTGAACACCAAAGTTTGTCTCCACACCTCCAACCTAGCATTAATTCCACTGCAAGTCTCATCAATTAGTACTATGCCATCTGTAAATAACTTACACCATGACAACTCATCTTGAATATACCATGTCAATTTATCCATCACCAAGGAAAATTGAAACGAGCTAAGCTCTAATCCTTGGTGCAACCTCATCTTGACTGGAAAATGCTCCAAGTCTCCTTCTACTGTTCTTATCTGAGTGTTGACTCCATCATACGTGTCCTTTTTCTCCCTAATATAAGCTACCGGTTCACCTCTATCCTCCGGCATCTCCAGAGGACTTCCTTCGGGACTTTGTCGTAGGTAAGGTCAGTTAACACCATATGTAATTAGCTTTTATAGTCTTATGCTGTTAAATAATTGCTGATTGTGTTTCTTCTAAATTTGACAGTGCAGATACTGTTTTCACCATGCACATTTATGTGCAAACCCGACTAGAGTCCTAGTGCCCCCCAAATGTCTCACTCTCTTGTTACCGATCAGTTGAATGTGCAGTGAAGTGTGATAGCTATTCTATGATCTCTTCTCATCCCAGAAAGAGTTTCCCTATCCTTGTCCCTTCCCATCATCAGAATCCGACTTGCGTCAAGACTACCCACTTTTGGACCTTGTTAGCACCTTTGTGCTTACAATTGTTCGTTTCAGAGTGGTTCATCTCCAGCTCATTCTTCCATTCTCAGTAGTATCTTAAAAATAGTTTTCCCTTTATTAGCTCTACCAGAAAGTGTTTTCTTACCCAGGACGTAGTTTATTTACTTGTGCTTGCTCATCTTAAAGGCCCTCTTACAAGAATTGTACATTTTTCGTATGTATTTCCGTTATAGAAAAATCACTTGATTTTATAGTCTTTTACATTTTAAATTATATTTTAAGCAATTAAATCAGTTAGCTTGCTGGAACTAGTAGTCAATTGATAGTGCCCTCTATCTAAATTGAGGTTAGGGCCTGGATTTATTACATGTTTATAGGAGAAATGAACTGCTCCCACTAGGACAGGATTAATTGCACCTTCTTATGTTTGGAAAGATTGATCTGCTCAATAACCAAACACTTACAATCTCATTTGGTTTGTTATTTGAGTTCTCAAAGTATCAGCATGGAACTTTTTTGCAGGAGTTTTCCCAAGTTCAATAGAAGTGAGTGAATCTCACATCTTTGCTGTTCTGATTGGCTTATTTTCATCTGTTGCTAGTGGAGTCACCTACTGCCTTACGAGAGCAGGAGCCAAGGCAGCAGATCAACCTGTGTAAGATTGTTTACTTGCTACTCTCATCTAAGGGATGCTTGTTGTATCATTATTAATATGCGTTGACTTGTTCCCCCCTCCCCCACAAGTCTGGTGAAGCGCATAACCGGCACCCGATGCCTTTAACTTTCATTGAGCGACAACCAAACTTTGCTGCCCATCATAATGAACAATGCATACATCATATCGTAAAACATTTATAACTTTAAATTTAAACATACGGCTCATGCGCCCTAAGTCATGAACTGAAAAACATAAGTTTAGCTATATGCCGCAAAATCATAAATGTGGAATCATAACATAATCAAACATGAGGACAAAAGATATAGGATCCCATGTACATAACTAAACCTCTCATTGTGTGTGTCATGGAACCTCTAAAGACGTAAATGAGAGTAAGGGCACGGAGCATTCCTCGGCTCAACAAAAGAATAGTATAAAGTACCAGCACCGATTGATGACTTAGGTGGGGCTAACAAAAAATGATTGAAAGGAAAAGGCACTTAGCTCGTGTAGTCTACTTTGGGAGCTCCTGAATTTGCCATAACACAACCAACAAATTGCCCATAGGATTGTCATCGACTCCTTCCAATAAGGTTGGAGTGAAGCCTTAGAAAACACGAGCATGCACAATAAGAAAAATATCATAAACATTTTGCAGATACATTCGTAAAAAACGATAAACATTTCAAAGAAAATCATAACCCAAAATTATGCCAACATGGATTTAACTTAACTAAACTACTTTACTTTAACTTGGGAGTCCCTATATACATCGACACAGTCATAATTGTGTCACGTGTAGTTGTGTCCATCATGACGAACGACCAACACTCAATTGACAAGGATGTTTCACCATAATGCTGTATAGTTTGGTAGGCTAACACTAATGGCACCTCCTTTAGGGATGGTAAGAGTAGTCACCATTCAAAAAGGTATAAACTATAATCCTACACGTGAATGTATCGTTTTTACATACAAACACCATTTATAGGAAGCTAATATCCTCTTAGTAAGGTCCTCCAAAATATATAACTTTTAACGTGTGACTACATTTAGGTCCTCCCAAAACATATAACCTGTAACATGTGGCTGACATAGACACCCTTAGTTGATCTTTTTGAATGCCCCCTTTGACATTATTTGATTGGGCACGGAGTTGAGAAAGAAAGATTTTTCAAGCTTGTGGTCTAAAATAAGTCAGAGAGATTTGGCTATAAATAATCTCATTAAGGATAAAATGGGAAGTTTAAAGTTGAAGTGTTTCTAAATATAGAAATGTGTCTTTCATTTTCAAAAAAAATAATAATATAGAAATATGTATTCTTTTTGGAATAAACTAATTGGCCTACATAAATTGGGATTAATACGTAGCACAATAAACATTAACATATCATTTGTACTTGAAAACAAATCAATAAGTTTGAAATGAAGTAATCAAAGGAGATCGATGACGAACTTAAGCTTAGTTCTCAAAACATACATAAAATGCTATCCTTAAAATCACAAGGCAATAAATAGCTAAAATAGGGAAGTTTATGCATATACATGTTCATAAGATAACAAAATGCTACGAGCACCCAAGAGTGTGGCCTAGTGGTCAATGAAGTGGCTCAGCACCATGAAGTCTAAGGTTCAAATCCTAGCAGAGACAAAACAATAGGTGATTTCTTCCATCTGTTCCACCTTGGTGGACAGAGTTACTTGGTATCTGTGCTAGTGGGAGGTGATATGTATCCTGTGGAATTAGTCGAGGTGCGCGTAAGCTGGCTCCGACACCACAATTATTAAACAAAGATAGCATAAGGTAACTTTTCAGAAACATGGAGAGTATAGCTCACTTGCCCCTAAGAACTCATACTTACTTTCTGAACATTTTTTTTGACTTAAGAAGACATACAATTTTCAAAAAATGCCTTGAAGGTAGGTACATCTCAAGTTGCCTCGTCTCAACTTCCCAAATAATTAAGCGACGTCCAAAAGTGTCAATAATATCAATCTACATATTCATAATTGAAATCAATTTCCGTCCAAAACTATCTCAACACCACCATCTAGGATTAAGGATTCATACATTGGCAACGCGCCATCCAAATCCCATCCCCTCATAAATCTAATTCATGTCCACCAACTCCAATACATATATTCAAGTAGTGGTGGTGGGGTGGGTGATGGTATTAGAACAATTATTTATTTCATTCGTTAACCCTTGGCTACTACCATCTTCCTCACAAACCTCACCTTTAGGGTTCAATATCCCGTTGAAATCACAATTTTTACCCACAAATACTTTTAATGAACTTATTTAAGCACCATAATGGAAGCTCAAAGTATGAAATTACCTCTTTGAAGTAAAATCTTAACTTGGAAGAATGTTGGGTTTCTTGGTCAATCTTGAGATATATGTGGATTCCATGGGATTTGGGTGTTATTACTTGTAATAAATGAGTGGAATATACACAAAACCATCATAAATAGCTAACCTTTGAAGTGATAATGGCTTGGCAAAGTCTCCTCCTCAAAAGCTGTCAACAACCTCTCCAAAACTCATTTATCTCTCCCCCTAATTTTAACTTATATTTAGAGCTCAGACGGTCTCGTGCTGGGTATGACCCTATCACATGCGACCCTTTGGCCTTGCCTTTCCTTGCGAGGTGGCATGAGCCTTGCCTTTCCTTGTGAGGTGAGGCCATTATGAGGCTGGATGATCTGTCCCAGTTTCATCGCGATGAGCATGCGGCACATGCTCTAGTATCTGGCCCTGGAGTTGAGCATGCGATAGCGCTAGATTTTCATCCGGACTGAACCCCTTTTCCGCAACTCCAAGTCCCTCATGCGATAGGCGTGTAACACATGTCCATGGCATGATCTGGGACTTCATCTTCTTTTATATTTTGATATTTTTAGTCATGTTGACACTAGAATACACTTCCCAAATTGTACTATACATATGTGACCATGTCCCAATGATCTCATCACCCTCGTCTAGCTCTGTACACACTCCAGGATTAATTTAAAACTGCATCAGGGTCGTACATTGCCTTAACTAGTGTTAAAAGTTTACGGGGCTTCACACTTGTTTTACAGATAGAGTAGAATAATTTTGTTCTCTATATTCCCTAATTAGAAGGAAAAGGTATGTTAATTAGATTGCACTGTATGGATGAACACAGCCTTCAAATTCTGTTGTCAGTCGGTTTAGGGAATAGTTTCCTTTACAGATTTAAACCACGTAGAGGACATGAATACTGATCAATTACATACATGACATAAAAGGTTGTTAATATGCAAGACATTGTGGCTTTTCCAAGGACCGCCAACAAAGAAGAAATATATTCTCATTTGTGCTTTAATCACACCTGACCTTTGATGTAAACTCGCAGTAAGTCAAGATTTCTCAAATGTTCTAAAGTACTGAAATAACTTGTAGAAAATAGAGTTTTTCCTTTCTGGCTTTGATCAGTCCAAACGCTTGATGCCAAAAGCTCACATGGGTGGAGCTAGTTTCGCAAGATTTTCAAAGGTTTTTTTAACTATTGTGATCATGTTTAGTATGCAAAAGAACAATTTAGATGCCAAAAGTGTACAAGCTCCTTTGCTCTTCTTACATGACTCTTTGCTCCCCTAAAGTGCTTCTTAAGTAATAATCTTTTTCTTTCAGGCTTCCAGTGCTTTCGTTTGCTATGCTTGCTAGTCCTGCTGCTGCAATATCTACTTTTGCCTTTGAAGTAAGATACTTTACATATCGTAGTTCTTTGTTAAATAAAGAGGCAAATGCATATAATACTGGTAGATTATAACTAGTGCAGGTTTCATATGGTATTTGCTGCGATAAATATTCATTAAGCATTCACAGAAGCTTACTATGAAGTGTACATTGATGCTATTGTAGAAAATATTTTAGATATAATTGTACACCGGAAACTCTCCTCTCCATGGTGAATAGAGTGATTCATTCTTCATTTTACCTTGTCCAGAAAATGGACGGTCTTCTTGAATATTCTAGAGCGATAGTTTGAATTGCCTACATTTGTGGTTTTTTGGTAAAAAGGTTGTATTTAAGGGACACTTATCAATATATATAGTTTGGCCAAACTAGTTTACAAAATAAGTAAAAGTATGGCCGAAGTATAAGCAACATATGTACTGGTTATGTAGAGGTATGTATATTATATGTATAATATGTATATTTTTAGGATAAGTATACACAACCTATACATTGTGTACATATATTGTTAATTAGATCACCCAAAGGCATGCCACTGCCTTTATGTTGGAGAGAGTAATTTTCAATTTTTCTTGTACTAGAAGAAGTGTGTAGAGTGAATTTGCAAGAAGAAAATAAAAGGATTATATTCTAAGTTCAGGTTCAATAGCCACCTGTATCTCTCTGTACACGAGTTAAATTTGCTTGGAGTTGTGTGTTCTTATTTTGTTAACCTTCTATTGGTGTAGTAGTTATGTACCCTTCTCGACTTTTGGTTGATTCTTTTTCCTAATTGTCTTATTTTGTTGAATGCAGAACTTTGTACTCCCTAGTTTCTATTCTGTCTTTCTGATGGTTGTACTTGGTGTACTGGCTTTCTTTGCAGAGGTACTATTCTGAACTCTAATCTGGTCATGTGATCAATATCTAAATTCGGATTTCTTAGACCCATCCTCCAATTTGCGCTAATAACCCCGTACTCTCCACAGATAACTTTAGCACGTGGACTTCAGCTTGAGAAAACTAGTAGAGTTGCCAATATCCAGTTTATTGAGGTATGTATCTGATCATGATCTTGTTGAGTTTCCTCTTGTATGGTGAAGCTTTCTTACCTCTGATTGTCCAATCTGCACAATAATTTGGACAAAGTGTAGTAGTAGTTGTTTTTGTATCTGCACAAATTGTTAGATGAAGATCAGGCTGTTGTGCTACCATGTTTGCTTGATTTTGTCAGAATAATATTGATTAATAACGACACTCATGGAGAATAGTGAAGCTTTCTTTAGGTTAGAGCTAGAATTAAGGCTAAAAAAGGTGATTGATAATCTAGTCAACAAACATCAGATGAAATTTATAAAAAGGATTTTATAGGCACTTTGTAATCTATTAGCCTTTTTGTTTTTTCTCTTGTTGGAAACCAATTTTGGAGGTCTCCAGCATATCCTTAATGCTGATGAATACAACATTACCTTTATCAAAAAAAATTATAAAAAGGAGGCAGATTATGGATGGATGCTCTTATTGCAAGTGAATGTGTAGATTCAAGATTGAAAGGGAGTGATCTTGGGGTAATGTGTAAGTTGGACATTGAAAAGGCATATGAGTTATGACCATGTAAATTGGATGTTCTTGCCGAACACTCTGAAACAAATGGGCTTTGGAGAAAGATGGTTGGGCTGGATTAGATTCTGTATCAGCA
This sequence comes from Solanum chiquidenum, assembly GCA_029582725.1. Classification (NCBI taxonomy): domain Eukaryota; kingdom Viridiplantae; phylum Streptophyta; class Magnoliopsida; order Solanales; family Solanaceae; genus Solanum; species Solanum chiquidenum. Next base: position 44,844 of record JAJOOS010015562.1, read on the forward strand.
CTGTGAGATTTTCTATCCTTGTGAATGGTGAACCAGTGGGTTTCTTTCCTTCTGAAAGGGGAATTATAGAGGATGATCCTTTATCACCCTTCTTATTCATCTCGGTAATGGAGGAGTTTGATAGTCGATGAGGATAGCTATTCAGAACAGGTGGATCAAAGGTTTCCAGATAAATGGAAACAGTGGAGAAGTTTAAGAGATATGTCACTTGTTCTTCTGTGAGCCTCAGGAGGAGCAGATAAGATTCAAGATATTTTTATTGTTTTCTGAAGCTGCTGCAGCGTTAAAAGTTAACTGGGGAAAGAGCAACTTGTATCCTATCAAGGAAGTGGCCAACATTCAGAGGCTTGCAGAAATCTGGGTTGCGAAGTGGATAATATGCCCACGGTTTATCTAGGTATGCATTTGGGCAACAAGCATAAAAATGTGAAGATATGGGACAACATTGTGGAGAAGACAGGAAAGAGATTGGCCAAATGGAAGGTACAATATACTTCTTTAGGGAACAGACACATCCTAATCAACTCAGTCTTTGATTCTCTTCCAACTTATGTAATGTCACCCTTTCCTTTACCTTCAAAGGTGTTAAAGAAACTGGACAGACTCAGGAGAGATTTCCTTTGGCACGGTCAAACAGGAGGTAGTTTTGAATAGCAAAAACAGGGGTGGTCTAGGCATTAGAGATCTGAGGAGGCCAAACAATTGTTTATTGATGAAGTGGTTGTGGAGATGCAATGAGGAGGGGAAAACACTGTGGAAGGACATGATCAAATGCAAATATGTTTAGGATGAAAATTGGTGTAACAATGCTAGTATTGATACTTATGGAGTTGGGGTATGGAGATCTATTCAAAATCTGTGGCGTAATCTAGAGTCTAATCTGCACATTAAGGTGGGAGATGGGAGGAGAACTAGATTCCGGAGGTATACCTGGATTAAACAAACTCCTCTGAAGGACTCTTTTCCTGATCTGTTCATACTATGCAACAGTCCTGGGGCAAGGATCAATGAATGTTAGACAACACAAGGATGGAACTTATCTTTTAGACTACTGAATGACTAGGAACTTAGGAAGTGGAGAGAATAGCCAAATTACTAGAAGATGTTGGGTTTTTTACAGGCACCAACAGTGACTCTGATGCAGTGAGATGGTCACACAATGAGGATAGGATGTTCACAGTTGGCAGCGCCTACAAGTGGGAGAGCAACCAGCACAACATCAGTTACCAATGTTTGTGGAGGAAGGTTTGGAGAAATTCAGGCACCAAGAAAAGTCAAATTCACCTGGTTGATTGTTAAAAGGCATGCTTGACACATGAAGTCCTGAAGAAGAAAGGAAGATCATAGTTTCTTGGTGTTCACTATATGGGAAGACAGGAGAAACCAACAACCATCTGTTCTTACACTGTAGCTTCACAACACAGATATGGGCCATGTTTCTTAACATATCAGAAACTAAGTAGACTATGCCTGAACACCTGCAGATTTATTGAGCTGCTGGATTAGGAGAGGAGGCAACAATTGACAGAAGACATGGCGGAGTTTACTCCCACATTGCATATGGTGGACAGTTTGGAAGGAAAGGAATAGGAGAATTTTTGAAGATATATCCAATTCCATTCATAAGGTTAAATGGAATTGTACCGTATCTCTCTGTTTTTGGTGTAAAGAGATAGGAATAGAGGATTCAGATCAGTTTATAGAATTCTCAGGATCCTTTTAAGTATTACCCTTTTTTTTTCTTTTTCTTTTGAAGGTCGTCTCCTTATTGCTGAAGAATACAAC